>JAOXOE010060713.1:0-32094 GCA_028565055.1 Phoeniculus purpureus | reverse complement strand
TCATAGAATCATTAGGGATTGGAAGGGACCTCGAAAGGTCATCTAGTCCAATCCCCCCCACCATGGGCAGGGACATCCCACCCTAGATAAGGCTGGCCAGAGCCTCACCCCTCCTGGCCTTAAACACCTCCAGTGACCTCAACCACCTCCCTGGGCAACCCATTCTAGGCTCTCATCACTCTCACAGTGAAGAACTTTTCAAGTTATACACCTTAATATTGCCTAGGCTGTGTGTCACAGCTGAGCTGATGGTGGAAACAGACGCTGTTCAGGTACAGTATTAATCATCTAACACAATCAGGTAGTAGACAGAAATAAAGTGGAAGCAGTCACCAAATAGGTCCCTCTTCATGTCTTACGACTTCAGCTGATAGTGAAGCCTAGCATGCCTCTGGGCTGTGCTCTTATTCTGAGGTCACTGGGAAAAGGTTACTTATGCCTATTTGTGACTCAGATCAAATACATCCATCTAGTCTGTTCTTGTAGGAATCTAAATAACATAGTATGTGTTTATAGGACACTTATTTCACTGCAAGCAATCCACAACAACAGATAAAATGAACCTCTTCAGAGATATATGTGTGGAGACTTTGAAGAAGAACCTTGAAGAACAACAAAAATATTTTACAACCATCAGCTAGTGGGAAAAAGTTTGGCTTGAATAAATTTGTCTTTCTACCTGAAAAGAATTATTTTAATTTTAAAATGTTTTGTAATGAAAGAACAGAAAAATTTATTTGAAGGACTAAACTTTTGGGACATTTTTACTTGTCCTCCAAAAGGCTGAGCAAGGAGCTATTGCTGCTGTAGCTGATGTAGCTTCTGCTGATGTTTTGTGGTCTGGAAGGCTGGAAGTCAGGTCACTTTTCTTAGACAGGGTCTCTATTGAAATCTTGCTTTGAAATGCAAGTCTCACTTAGATAACTTAATGGGGTATATGACTTGTGTAACACTTGAAAGGTGTTCAGAAGCATCAAAATAATTCAATTCAAAAGCGCAAATACATAAACATTTGAATGTTTCCCATTTTACTCTCCTTTTAACCAATTTAACAACACACACAAAAATGTTCAAATTACAAGTTATTTTCAAAGGCACTGTTCCATCTTTGGGCAAAGAGCCATTTAACAAAAGCAATATTGACCAGTGCTAAAAATCAACACATTTTTAAGGTCTCGTAGTCCAAACAGACGTGAGAAAAAAACTAAGGATTTGGTTCTGAAATCTTTTCAGTTTTGCAGCAAACAGTTTACCAAACACAAATAAAACTACAAGTTAACACCCTTCCCACCGAACCCACCAGACATTTTAAGTTAGGTTCAGAAAACCATGTTAAGTTTGGTTCAGATACTTTTAAATGTCTTTTTCCACTAGCAGCATTCTTCCATGGACAAGAAAATTAGATTATTTGAACTGCTACAGTTCTGAGATACTTGGCCCTTCCTTTTTGTGTGCTGCATGGCATTAAGGAGAGTCTGCCAGGAACTCCACTCTTACTTTTTTTTACTCTCATCACCTGGTCCAAATGTGTGTTTTGCACTTAGTTTTGAAACTAAGCAGACCAATTATTACATGCAGCTGCATGTTGGCATGAATAATGGCTTCAGCTTTTGAGCTAAGCTTTGCTCACCATCCTATGGACTCATGTGTCATACTGCTTGTGGTTCTTCTGAGTTCTTTAAGAAATGTGCCTAATGACATCTGTTTCACAAAATTCCTGTTCGTTTTACAAGCAAATAATTTACTGAGGGAAGACCAAATTGCACAGGAAGAGGTCTTTTTATATACCACAGTTTTGACTATAAGGTCCAGCTACATTCAGTTAGTATTTATTTAGGTATGAGTAATTGTATTGTAGCTGAAAATCTTGGACTTTTTTTTTTCTTTCCAAAGCATAACATTACTGCAAGTAACAGTCTAGATTTAGGTGAACTCATACTGTGACAAACTGAGAATGGAGAAAACACATTTCTTGTCCATAAAAGGACAGCTCACACATCCACAGAGGGTAGCTTTGATTTTGCTGCAGTTCCAAACTATGTAGTGGGGACTCACTGTTGCTAAAATGGATTTTACTTTCAGTGTATAGAGGACTCTCCAGTAAACTCTCCTCTTCTTTTTTCCTTTACCTTCTTAAACACAAAATTGTTCACCTTTTTAAACATTAAAAGTGATTTTTTCAAGTGAAAAATAATTGTTCAAGTGGTCTGGTATTTCCACCAAATAAGAGTACACAGAGTGTCACCAGAAGGTTGAATGACGGGATCCTTACCCACAACTCTGCACTGGTGATGCTGCACCTGCAGGGCTGTTTCCAGTTCTGGGCTCCCTATAGAGACAAAACATAGACATACTGGAGCCCATCCACCAAGATAGTTAAAGGCATGGGGCATCTGTCATGAGGTGAGGGTGAGAGAGCTGGGACAGTTCAGCTTTACGATGTGAAGGTTCAGATGGATCTTATCGAAGTGTAGAAACACCTGATGGAAAAGAGTAAAAGATATGGAACCAGACTCTTCTTAGGTGTAACCCATGAAATGGGCACAAACAGAGATTAACTAATGAAACATGAGAGGGCTTTTTATGGGGTTTTTTGGTTTTTTACCATGAGAGTTGTCCAAACAAATTGCCTGGAGGACTTGTGGAGTCTCCATCTCCATCCATGGAGAGATTCATAACCTGACTGGGCACAGCTCTGTGCAAGCATCCTCTTTGGATGAGATTGGACTAGATGACTTTCTAAGTATCCTTCCAGCTCCATCTCTTCCATGTGCGGTAACTCTGTGCCTTTTTCCCAAGGATCTATATAGGACAGTGTATGACAAAGTACAGCACAGGCAAGAACACTTTTAGATCCAGTTTTTACAGACTTGATCTCGAGTTCAATTTGTTTGAACAAGATTCTTCCATTTTGGGATGAGAGTGAGTGAGGATGGGGAAGGACATCTTCCATCTATCCTTGAATATTTCTAACTTCTGCCAGTGTTGTTCCGATTGCATAAATGCAATTAAGGAATGACATTAAAAAACAATTAAAAAATATCAGACCTTAATCCTGCAAGCAAAGGGTATAAAATGGTCTCTTGATCCATCTCAATTTCCACTTGCATTACAGAAGCCTAGCTACTGCATTCTGAAGTTCAAAATGTAAGAAACACCATTTTGTTGCTTGACTGCATCCTTTTCCTTTCCTTTTCTTTTAAGAATACCTCTCCTTATAGGACCAGAGAAAGAAATACAGGGACACAGCTACTTAAATATTTCCCTCAGTATATAATGATTTATTTCCCTCAGTATATAATGATTTGGGTGAACTTACAAACAAGCCATTCGAGTAATAGGTATTTGATGGATCCAAGAGAGCTCAACACACGCAACTTGACAATAAATAGCAAAGTCAGAAATACTTCATTTTACGCTATTAGATGGTTTGCTACTCTTGCACTTTTGAAACTAAATCACTCTGAAAAGTGAATGAGATATAGATGAAATACTGGGAAGTCAGAAAACAGTTGTGCTCACTTTAAAGTGCAATGAAACAGTATCTTCAAAGAAACACGTAGCCCAACTGTATCTGTGAAATGCAGATGTTATGTTAATGGAAACCTGACTTTCAATGCTCGCAGCGTTTAGTAAACTTCCCTATTTAATTGGTTTTGTGTTGACTTCCTATTTCTTTGCAGATCTTACAGGTGAATAAGGTGATGTCCATCTTGTTTTATGTGGTATTTCTTGCTTATCTTCGTGGCATCCAGTCTACAAACATGGATCAAAGGAATTTGCCAGAAGATTCAATAAATTCTCTCATTATTAAACTCATTCAGGCAGACATTTTGAAAAACAAGCTTTCTAAGCAGACGGTAGAGCTTAAGGAAAACTATCAAAACACAGTGCAGAAAGCAGGTACTCAGCAAGACATGGATGGAGATGAAAATGTGAAATCAGAGTTCCAGCCAGTTATCTCAATGGATACAGACTTCTTAAAGCAGCAGAGACGCTACAACTCTCCCAGAGTCCTCTTGAGTGACATCACACCGCTGGAACCACCACCTCTGTACCTCATGGAGGATTATATTGGAAACTCAGTGGTGGTAAACAGAACCTCCCGGAGGAAAAGATACGCTGAGCACAAGAGCCACCGAGGGGAATATTCCGTTTGTGACAGTGAAAGCTTATGGGTCACGGACAAATCATCTGCAATCGACATTAGGGGACACCAGGTAACTGTTCTGGGAGAAATTAAAACAGGCAACTCTCCGGTTAAGCAATACTTTTACGAAACACGGTGTAAAGAAGCCAAGCCTGTAAAAAATGGTTGCCGTGGCATTGATGACAAGCACTGGAACTCCCAATGCAAGACATCCCAAACTTACGTTAGAGCACTGACTTCAGAAAACAATAAACTCGTAGGCTGGAGATGGATAAGAATAGACACCTCCTGTGTGTGCGCATTGTCAAGGAAAATAGGAAGAACATAAACCTGCATCTCTTTGCTATATAAATTATTACTTTAAATTATATGATATGCATGTAGCATATAAATGTTTATATTGTTTTATATATTATAAGTTGATCTTATTTATTAAACTTCAGCAAATCTACAGTATATAAGCTTTCTCTTTCAACAAACAAGAGCAAAAGGTGTGTGCCTCTGCTGTGGGCAAGTCTGGGTTTTTTAGGCTATGTTTGTGACGTTACTTGTTGGCAGCATACCGTAACCTTACTGTAAAATCTGTGTAAAAATCAGTATTTTTCATTCAGTATTGTCAAGCCAGTGACTGTCTTTTAGTAAACGTGTTAAAAATCTGATCAATGTCAAGAGTTGTGTACGTATTTATATCCCCCGCCCTTACACATTCACGTAGAATTGGATGCAGTGTTGACTCCTCACTGCCAAAATTAAAATGGACCAAAATATGTGTTGTAGCCTGCAGATGATGTCAGCATTATAGGCATTAAGAAGCCATAAAATAAAATTTCTGTGTATTATGTCAGTTTGGCCAGTGAAATAATGATTTCCCCTCTGTTAGCTTTTTAAAATGACTGTTAATAACTGAGTAACTTTGTTTATGTTTTTGAAGCACATTTGTTTTGCAATTGTCTCTAATGCTGCCAGTTCAAGATAGAAAACATAGGAAAAAATATCTAAAATATTTGTAGCAGAAATTTACTGAAGCCAAGGTCTAATCTAAATGGATCATTAATATAATACATAAAAGATTATTTCTTCAGAATTTAGTATTTATTGTGATAAGCCTCTTTCTCTTTATGCAAACAATCTTCTGCTTGTCTTGTTGAATCATTCCTCTCTGTTTTTCAATTAGAAAAAAAGTTGGTGGTGTCTTAACTTTAAAGAGCCCTTGGCTTGCATCTTGTAATAAATGAAGATATTGTATCCTGGCACTGATATCAAAGCCACACACCTGTACAGAGCTGTTCTTCTCAGCAATCCGCTCTCCATCTTTTACAGACATAAAAGTGTGTAGAAGTGCTTGACAAACTAAGATGCAGACAGTCTCCAGTCATAACGGAGTTCTTCAATTATGCAGGTGTTTGTTGCTACTTAGGACAGACAAATGTATCCTCATATATATATACCTCAAACTCTCCTTTTTACTGTCATGTAGCTCCGCCGGGAGGAAGAGTAATTACTTGAAGATATGGTCAATTTTGTATTGTCCGCATAATGCCCTGGACAGGATCCCACTCCCATAAACGTAAATTAGATTCTTGTGATTGCTGTCAACAGAATTAAGATCAGACTGCATATGTTATCTGAATCTAGCTAGATCTTAACACAACACAGATAACATATGCAGGGCTGTAAAATGCCACCCGTTCAAAAAGAGCATTACAGCTGTATTGGTCTTATTTTTTTACACTACATCATTCACTGTTGCAGCCAGCCCAGCATCACAAATAAAGATGAGATCAGAGGACGCAAAACTGAGGTTGCAGGATGCCTTTGTTCAAACACCTTTCACTACTGAAGAACCAACTTCAAATCTGCAACAGGTTGTCAAAGACAGGAATTGTGCGGTCTCCCCTAATCCCTGACAAAGACTGGCACATATCATAAAACTGCCAGGGAGCTGGAAATGTCACTCATGCCAAGGCAATCACTGAATGGAAAGAGAAGATCAGATAGATCTGGCAAGAATTTTTCCAGCATTCTCCTTGCTCGCCAAACTTTTGAAAAACAAACAATCCCCAACATGTTCTTCCTAGTTTTACTGATAGGAAAGTCTCAGTTCCAACTAAACTTTTTGCTTGGAGAGTCCTGCCCCACTGAAACTTTTGCAAGTTTAAAGCCTGATTTTACTCCCTGAATTAATAAATAAAAATAATTATTTTATTTTTAAGATGCTGTGAGTAATTGAGAGCACATACTGCCATGGATCATTAACTTCAGAGATCTCCGTGCTTCAGTATGCCAGAAGGGTCTCCATATGAGAAGGGGAAGTAAGAAGACTAATTTAGCTTGGTTAATTCCCACTAATCAGAAACTACCTTGTTCTTACAGGTGGTGGATACCAGCTTATTTACATTGCTGTGAATCCAGAGAAATTCTGTTGAAGACAGGCAAGAAAACGTAGGTTTGCAGCAATGTAAACAACTGCAGAGCTGATACTAATTGTCTTTATTTCTGCCCACTGAAAGTCAAAAGTAGTTCATTCCTTATAGTTTCAAATATAGTTTGCCGTTTTCCACTGTAAATCCACTATTAGGAAACAAACTTTAACTTTTAACTTTACAAATTCTCATCAAAAATCAATCCAAATAAATACAGTGCCTCTCATCCGAAACACATTAAACGAGAAAGACGCATGGTCTGTAAGGTTATTAGGTCGGATGTCTCTTTCCCAGACCAGCATTACAGTGAACTGAAGTGTTAACCTCTGAATTTGGTCCAGTTTCCACTAGAGTCAAAGGAAAACCTCACACCTTCTCCAAAGGAAGCTACAAAGACCCCGGGAGAAGAAAAACCTGCAGATCTCAACAAGAGAGCAGAGTGATCGCACACACCAGTTACTTGTTCTTGTAAATCCTGTGTACGCATAAGATGCTGTATAATTTTGTAACGAGTTTGTAAACAAAGTCTGTAATAAATTTGTTAAGGCCTAATTCTGTTTTCACCGCAGCCGAGGATGGTTTTCTTGTCAGCTTCAGCCATGTCACAATGAATTCAAAGTTCCTATCCAACCTGTTTGTATGTGTGTTAAGTAATTAAGCAAAATATTCAGCTCTCAATGCTTGTTTAATTGAAGTACTCTAAAACTCCCTCCCTCCCATAAGGCAGTTCAGATGCCCTGTCAATATTGTTTTGCCAATAGATCATAATAAAACCACATTTTACTATCTTTTTTCCAAACAACAGAATGCTATTTTGAAATTGCCTGTTTGTGTCAAACTGCATTTTCTCAATTTTTTTCCCTAGTTTTTTTACAGTCCATTTAGTGATAGTAAAAAAAAAAGCTCCACTGAGGCTTTTGCAAACCATCTGCATTTATTTTATCACCTTTGAACATGTGTTCAGGAATGAAGTCTGTGCAGCAAGTTTACTGCTACCAAGAGATTTGTGCGGCTGCACCAGGAAGAAACTTTGACTGGACTATACAGAGTGTGTGCTCAAAAGCACTCTGCTCGTACTCTGCTGTTTTGGTGCTTTAACAATCAGAGTATCTCACTCAGCTATACTTTGTGTATCTGCAGACTATACCAATCAGGAAACAAGTCCGATTGGGAATTCTGAGATTAAAAATTTAATGATAATGACCTGCTATTTGTGACATTTCAGCAAACACATTTGCACAGCGAAGCCGAGTGCGTAACCGGTCATTCATTTGATAGAAACATTGTGCCAAAATCAATGGGATCCTCTGTTCTCCACGCTTGGTACGCGCATGTAGTCCATCGTGTGTGTGTGTGTGTGTGTGTGTGTGTGTGTGTGTGTGTCAGGGGGGGCAATCGAGAAAGGAGGAGGAGGAGGAGGAGAGGATAATAAGTTCTACAGCTTGTGAGAAGGAAAAGGCTGGACTCCAGGTTGGAGCATTTTAAAGTGCGGAGGGATTGTTTTCTGAAATGATTTTCCTGTATTTTGTTACAGCAGATGGCAGAATGACGAAGCAAACACAGATGTGGTGTAAAAAGTCAAGTAATATAAGGATAACAAAAACCTTCCTGGGAAAAACAGCCAGTGACTACCACTGTAGGTCCGTGCATTTCTATGCGGGTTATTACATTGCTCAGCGATGATATTGTCAGTGAAATTATTTAACTAAAGTGTTTCTTCCTGTAACTTTTCACATTTATAAGCTGGAGCATTTTCTTGTTTTTTAAAAAAAAAATCTCTGCCTGTTTTGGTGGCTCTGAAGAGCAGCAAATGGTAACACTTTCCATGAAGGTCTCTTTTACTGCTGACCTTTGAAGCCAGCAGCACCTGAAAGCCATATTTTCACTATGGAACTGGCCTTTTGAAATTGTGACCTCATGTTTCCAGAAATTTTGATCACAGAAACCTGTTTTGGACCTGTTATCCACATAGTTATGTGAGATCGTGACCAATCTGCTTTAAATCATGCTTGAGAAGTGGCCGTGCACACAGGAGCCAAAGAAGCAAAACAAGGAGGCAGCCCTTTGCCATCTTTATATCCACCTTCCTGTATCTCTTGCTCTGTTTTCAGTCTTGAGCTGCAGTTTGTATGATCAAGGCTTGCATAAGCCAGAATTGTCTCCTGCATGTCCAAGAGCTGAGATACCTAGCAGGTCTTTGAAAGGACAGTTTCTCAGTTTGCAGTTTTTGCCTGCCACGTCGCATGCCACATGTGAACCTGGGTGAACTTTGTGTAAAAGGTTGCTGTGTCCCCTGTCACAGGGACAAGAGATCATCACTGATAAACCACCTCTATTATTTGCAAATTACACTGAGAAAAGAAAGCACTATTGTGTCTAGAGGAGGCTGTTCAGGAAGAAAGTAGGATGCTCCTTTTGTCTAAGCAAAAATATTTGCATGGAGGGTGGGAGAAAAGGAAAGTAAGTGCTGAAAAACAAGGACGCATTACTGTTTGGTGGCAGTTAGCTTAGAAAAGCAAGGGAGACAGACTGTTCAGCCATAACCTCAGGTGACGAGCTCTTTCCTAGTACAATGGCTAAAGAAATACAATTAGATCATCTGCAACATGATATCAAAACGAAAACTCTTTCAGCTGGAGTCAATCCCACTGTGTTGGTTAGGAACAATCAGATATACTCACTGAGCAGAGATGACAAAGTCTTGCTCTGGGTGAGCACAGTGAAGCTCCTATTTTCAGTATTTAGGACTATGAAGCTCTTAAGTGGGGGCAGAATTTAGCTCAAAAGATATTAATTCCAAATTGCATGCATAATTGGGACCATAAGTTGAAAGCAACATCCACCACACATGACACAGTGTCATAAAAATGGTTAATTGCTTTGTCTAGTTCCAGGGATCTAAGTTTTAAAATAAATTTTGAACTGTCTGATATGACCACTAAATATATTTAGGAGCAACTCACAGAAGAAAAAGACCCCTGTAAATAGAAATATTCAGTAAAATACTGTGCCTAGCACTGTAAGTAATGTCTGCCGATTCCTATTTATGTTATCAACTTTAAGAAAGTAATTTTAATACAACTCTTCATTGTCTTTTACACACAGTAGTTTATATAATAAGCATCTAAACTTACTGCTTGTAGATGTTTGTGGCGTGCAAGCTTTTTGGATAATGTCTCTAAAGATGCTGGACAATGTAAAATATGTAAGTCCCACATTCATACAGTAAACAGGTAAACAAAACATGACATTCTTTTAATCTGCCTTTCAGGCTCAGGGATTAAATATGTTTTAAAATATTGAATGGCATCTTTTATCATGTTATCACAAATATCTTGAGTTAGATTCATTGGTGACACAGCCCACAGCGCATATGAAGTGTAATTTAAAAATCTTTGTTATCACACAAATCTGCTCAATGTGATTGTCATTAAGTTCAGAAGACGAAGATTTGCTCATTTCTACACTGCTAACACTGCACCATAACTCCAACACATGAGCCAAATTGCAGGTCAGAGCATGATCCCTGAACTTATGTCCCAAGGAAAAAGCTTCCAGTAAGGAAATGTTTCTATTCTGCAGAGAGTAAGAGCTCAGCTGCCACCGTCAGTGTCCATGAAATGATAGTGAAAGAGCCTTTGAAGTGCTAAGGATGTAGAAACAGGCTGATTGGAAAACTGAAAGGAAGTGGAATGGTGGGACAATGATTATTGCATTGAACATTAGACCACTCAGCCATCATGATCCTCCTGATCTCAAGGGACTGACTCAGAGGCACATACTCACTAGGTCAGTAATCTTGGCCATCTTGAATTCCTGATACTTGGCACCAGGACATGTGACATGTCCTAGGCAGGGGTAAAGGTGGAAAAAAAACCCCTTCTTCCACCATAATCAGCTAACAGCAATTATGCAAAAGGGAGTTCTCATGGGAACAGTTTAGTCTCAAACTCTCATTTTTTTGGATTTGTTTGTTTGTTTGTTTGCTTGAGGGTTTTTTTTCACAGAAATGGAAGAAGATCGTGGAAGTTCCCGAGAAATGCTTGCTGCGTATAGCTTTCTCAGAGGGATACAAGGATGCTAGGGAATAGAAGTTTCAGGCCAAATGCTAGCCAGCAATGTGCCCTTGTGTGCAAGAAGGCCAGTGGTCTCTTGGGTTGCATTAAGAAGACTATGATCAGTAGGTCAAGGGAGGTTCTTCTCCTTTTCAACTCTGCTGTGGGTAAAACACATCTGGAATACCACATCCAGTTCTCGGCTCTTCATTTCAAGAGGGATAAGGAGTTGCTGAAGAAAGTCCAGTGCAGAGCCACTAGGGTGATCATGAGGCTGGAACATCTTTCTTATGAGGAGAGATTGAGAGAGTGGGGACTGTTTAGCCTAGGGACAAGGAGACTGAGGTGAGACCTTATAAATACCTATAAATAATGGGTGAGTATCAGGATGATGGGATCAGGCTCTTCTCCGTGGTGCCCAGCGATAGGACATGAAGCAATGGGCACAAATTACAATGTAGGAGGGCAACAGGACACTGGAACAGGACACTCAGAGAGGTTGTGGCGTCTCTGTGTTTGGAGACATTCAAAACCTACCTGTACATGTTTCAATGTAATTTGCTCTAGGACAACCTGCTTTAGCAGGAAGGTTGGGCTGAATGGTGTCCAGAAGTCTCTTCCAACCCCTACCCCTCTATGACTGTAACAGATAAATCCAGTAACAGGACTGGTTTGAGGAGAGAAGTTTGTGGCTCATTCCTTTTTTTTCCTACACTGTGGAGACTGGGATTGTGTCAGTGGCACGAAAATGGAGACCAACAACAGTACATCTGCTCAAGGTAATTCTTCATTCAAAACAGGCAGCCACAGGGAGCATGAGGTCTATTCTGTCATTTCATAGGTGATCACGAGACAGGTCCTTCATTTCTTCACATGCAAGAGAAAGATCGACCCTGCCATTCCACAAATCAACGTTAAGACATTATTTGGACCTGTTCAACACAAAGTAAGACTAAAGAAGGCAAAAGTGGATGATTTCTTTTAGCAACATTGAACAGTTTCAGTTTTCAGAGTAGATTTCAATTGGATGTTAGGAAGAAGTTGTTTAGCAGAAGGATGGTTGAACACTGGAACAGGCTGCCCAGGGAGGTAGTTGAGGCTCCATCTCTGGAGACATTCAAGGTGAGGCTTGACAAGGCTCTGGGCAACCTGATCTAGTTGACTGCAGTGGAGGTTGGACTAGATGACCTTTGAAACTCCATTCCAACCTGGGCCATTCTATGATTCTATGGTTCACTCGTATACAGATTGTTCAGGAGAAGCAAGAATCATAGATTCATTAGGGATTGGAAGGGACCTCAAAAGATCATCTAGTCCAATCCCCCTGCCACAGCAGGTTCACCTAGTCCAAGTTGCACAGGAACACATCCAGGCAGGCTTGAAACATCTCCAGTGAAGGAAACTCCACGACTCCCCTGGGCAGCCTGTTCCAGTGCTAAGTATGAGTTATGGAAGGTTTTAGGGGGAACCACCACGCATGCAACTAATAAATACCTTATTCTAATTTCACAGGTTTGATGTCAGCCTTCAGTAAGACCACTCCCAGCTTTTACTGATACAACAAAGACTGGAATTATGCCTCTGACGTTTTAAGCTGGTGGTGAGCTCTGTGCTTGATCAGACTCTCAGTTTGTGCATAACATGTAGCTGCTGCTTGCACAGCTACATGATGAATACCAGATTATTTAATATGGTAGATTACAGGGGGCCTGCACTTTAATGCTCCAGCAGCTTTAAACTACATATGCCTTGCACTGAGCAATATTGACAGATTGCTTCTCACCAGGCAAACCCTGGGGCTTTCCATGGCACCAGCTAAATAGTCTGCCCTGAGTACCACTACGTATACCATCCAAAACGTACGTCTTCCTTCATATGTAACTTCACTGGGCCTTGACTTGCTTGATGGAATGAAGAGAAATAAGTGAAATTAGGTTTGCAGGTACTGGCATTCAGATTTAAGCTCTGAAATCCATCACTGCTGTTGACATAAGAAACATTGGTAAATTAAGGTAGCACGTGCACACTACAGACTCGCTCAAGGTGCCCTTGTTCATAAACAAAAGTGCTTTAGACAGCCACCTAATCTCAGCTAAGACAAAGAATCCAGTCCTGCTGAAGAGAGGTGCCCACTTGATTTTCTTTTTAATTCACCATAAACTTCACGTTTTGGCTTTTCCAAGCATTTCTCAGTAAGCAAACGTGGAGTAGAATTAACATAATAAATTTAACTATGTTAGAAATTCTCCAGGTCTGCAATCTGAAATAAACTGAAATGATTCATTCTGGTTAAGCACCACATCCTGAGTTTTGTAGCTTGCACCAGCCCTCAGTAATGACTCAATTTGCAAACTAGGGCACAGAGCTTAATTTTGTGGGCTTAGAAAATAACTTTGAGATTTTGTTTTTAATCTGCTTTTCAATAAAGTCTTCATAAATGACAAGGATTTTAGTCTCCGTAAACACAGTCAAGAGTGTCCACTTCTGCCATCCTTTAGGTCACACATTCTTCAGCAAGGTGTTTATTAAATATTCCATTGCCCCAAGCAATGACCCACTCAGTGTGAGCTGTGTAGGCTCCAGAAGTGAAAAACTAGAGCTTATAAGGGGTGAATACAGCAAATAACATAAAAACCAATACCAGTACATTCACTGGAAAGCCCAAACCGGTGTTTAACAAGAACAACAATAGAAGAGCAAAACAGAAACTGAGAAAAAAAAAAATCTGAATTTTTGTAATCGTGGAGAATAAAAAGATCAGCTGGACTTTGTTAATAGCAATTTTTAATTACTTGTTTTTCTCAGAGGGTTAATCCCGATATGATTACTTTCCCCTAAAAGTAAAATATAATAGCTTGAGTTGAAACTTAAGTTGTCGGGATGATTTCCATGCTTAAAACATTTAGTGGGCATCTGCTAATTATCTCTGTGGGAGTCGTTCATAAATTTTTTTCCCAAAGAAAATACAGTCCGTGTTTATTGAAAGCCAGTTCCGTGGCTTGGGCTGCGTTTAAGTGGATCTGGTTCACACTGCCTGCTAGCATAAGCCTTGATCCAAAATAGCCCCTAAGCATATGCCCAATTTTAAAGAGAAGAATAGCTGTCTTGAATGTGGGAAGTTTAACCCTGTGCTTAAAGCTAAATGCATGGTCACATGTTTTTATGGACCAGGTTAATAATAAGGCTCCTTAGTGATTTTTATTACTGGAAATAATTACAATTCACTAATAAAAATCCCCACAAATGGAACAAAAATATGAGCAAACTAGTTCTCATCCCATAAATTTTGCTTAAAATTCCTAGGGGGAAAAAAAAAGCACAACAGGTAATATGTAAACATTTAAGCCCTGATCCAAGGTCCTTGGAAGTTTGTAAAAAGTTCCAAAGCTTTCCAGCGAGTCCCGATTTCTGAGCTTAATAGCCGACCAATGATCAATAGAAAGTCATGGATTTACAGGCTACCAAGCACGCAAATTGAACTGATCGATTATTTTTTAAAATCAATGAACAGAAAGTGAAGGTACAGTAATATACAGAGTGGGGGAAGGCTTTTGGCAGTGCTTCACAGATTCTTGCTTGAAAGAGCCGTTCAAACAGATTTGACTAGGACTGTGGTCACCAGAATGGAGAGCTGGGGAAAGGAGTGTGAATTACAAGCAAAGTCCACTGGAAATGAGCTGGAAATGTTTCAGTGTGTGACTGTGGAAACATCTTTAGGACCAGAGTGACACTATCAAGATCATCTTAGTTACTTAGCTGCTCACATCACATGTTTGAAGGCAAATTGGACGCTCCTCGTCACATGAAAGGTTTGACATCAGCACTTTCTAAGAGGTGCTGAGGAAGCATCAAAATACCCCCGTTTTGGTTAATAATTTGAGATTACTGCCTCCTTGCCTAGTGCCTAGCATCTATTCTTGTAGATGCTGAGAAGGCTGCAGTCACACGGCCAAAGAAAATGCCCTGTGGTTTCTTTGCCCTTCTCCCTCCTACCACTGATACGCTCTACCCAAGGCATCAGCCGATTGCTGCAATGAAGCCCAAAGACCTTTTCCCTTGGTAAATGACTCCAGCAATTTATGGAAGGTTTAAGCAAGCACAAAGAAAGCTGAGGGATTCCTTCAGAGTAAAACTCCTGGGACTAGGAGTCCTTGCCATAGAAGTATTGCTTCTTCTCCCTGCGTAGTAAGAGACCCAGAAGCAGGGTCACCCCAGGCAAGAATGAGCGCTTTCGCCCTCTCATGCTCTTTAGCTGAACGTACCCCGTTGTATACAAAGGGGAGGAAAACTGACCATCATCCACTTACAAATGAAGCGTCTTATATGCAAACCAGGTTCATTTTCTTGCTTTTCCACTTCTGTTAGGAGCTTGATTCATTATTGCACATTTAATTCAGAGTTAACAAAAAACATTGCTCCCTCTGTTGTAAGTGATTGTTGCTGTAAGTTGGGCATCAGAGTGTGGCACACAGACCCGTAGTTTCACCACCACAGTTCATATTCATGAGCACTTTGCATTGAGATGCTTGACTAGGTGCTGTGGAACAAAGGCCCATGTTTCCCTTCTAGGGGCAAGTGGGTCAGGGCTAAAATGTTCTGGCAAAGGAATGTGTCAGTTACACAAGACAATTCCCCCTCTTCTCCCTGTTTCACACTTATGGGAGAAGAATTGGTAAAGTAAATGTAGAGGTCCTTAAATGTAAACCCGCTGCTATCACCACTAGGGAATCCTGACAAACTCATCCTAGAAACAAACCAAGGTGTGCTACTGTCTGCATTAGAAACAGCCAGTGCCAGCAGCAACTACCATGCAGATATCAGTGTAGACTTCCTTCAACCACCACTCCTGATGGCCACAGGAAGAGGAGTATATGACCTGGTCTTTAGGATCAGAAAGCAAAGTACCTGTTACTGGGGCACTCTGGAGATTTCCTTCCAACTCTGTGCAGAATGCTCCAGCACAGACACTATTTTTATTGACAGCAGATGGAGGACACAGGCAAGAGGACCTTTCAGACACTGAACACAGAATTTGGTTAGGACCATGACAACAGATCCCAGGAGATTCATGGTTCTTACCACGAGAGGAGTCTGGATACTGGGAGAAACAGGTGAACTGACACCCTCTTTTATTTGAGGTGATCTGGCCAGTACTCCAAAGGCTTAAACTTAATGTATGATAATGAAAGCACTTGGGCGAGTTCCTTTCTGAATCTTCTGCTGTGGCTTCTTCCTGCACTTTTGACTTGAATGCTGTTCACAGCTGTCCTCACTGTCAGAACTGGTGGGCATCCTTCACTGTAGAGATCCAGAGGTGTTAACAGACCAGCTGTCACTGAAACTGACAAACTGCTGCTAAGGTGTCACTAATACTTGTCTTCACACCTCTCTTCCTTTTGCAGTTAATGTCTAGATTTGGATGGAAGCATCGGTGTTTCCTAGCTCCTTTGGAGGATCTGGGCAACTGTCACGACTAATACAAGGAAGTCTATGAGGTTAGATGCCATGGAATTAAAGAAAAAGTTACAGTCTTGGAGACAACAAGCTAAGCAATTCTAAATCCAAATTGAGTTATAAGGTGCTACTCAGGGTGAAACAGATTGTTGTTCCTCCCTAATTAGTTCTCCAGATTAATTTATTAGCCTGTCACCCACATGTGAGGGACTGTACGGAAAGGTGGCCAAAACCAGACTGCCTATGAGAGGAATTATTTGGCCAGCTGGAAACAGCTTGTGTGCAGCAGGCTGGACATCCCTGTCTTATGGGAGTGATGGATTCCATCAAAGACTTAAAAAGAGGGACAAAATGAGGATCTATTCCTTTTTTGTAATGATGACAACCTGATTTGCAGATCGCTTTGCTTGTCTTCTGGCCTAATGTGAGCCGACAGCTTAAAAGTAGGAATTATGTAAGAAGAGAAAGCAGTTGGGCTAATGGAGAGTTGGGGCATTGTCAGAGAAACTGCTCAAAATACATTATTGCATCCCATAAAGAAATGAATTTTTCCTTAAAATAATGAATGATGTGATAGTTCATCACAGGCAAATATACGCTTCCATGCTTATTGATTTCCTTTTGCCCTTGGTGCTAAACTGGCTATGAGATGATTGGGATTTAGTTTTTTTACAGACTAAGTGAGCTCTGCAAGTCCAGAAGCCTCCCTTGGGAAGGAAGGCTTGTTCCTAGCAAATTTACCTATGAACCCCAGCTAGGTAGAGAAACGTGGCACAGGCTGAGAAGCACAAGACCAGCACTCTGACATAAGATACCCTGCGAAGAAGACATCCTAAGTGTTTCCAGCACAAGGATCATCTTTGCTAACAAAGCCAAAGCTGTCACAGTGACCCAAAATAAAACTGATCACGTGATATTGTAAGTGGGAGATGGAAACCTCAGGTCAAAACAGCTTCAAAGAGTGAAAAAAGAGGGCGAGTGAGGGAAGGCAAGAGAATGCAAAGGGGGACAAGACAACTTCTTTGGACATTTGGCAGCGGGGACAAAATGCCAGTCCTCAAGTAAAAATACGCAGTTTACAATACACAGATGACAAATTGGGTACAAGAGAACCATTCCTGGACCAGGCAGGGAACAGGATAAACTAGCAAGAAGACTGACTAAGGTTAAGGAGTAGTTGAGGCCAAGAAGCTGAAGGCCACCCACACAGATCAAATGGAAAAGCACTAATGGCAAAGACATTTTGCAAGTTAAAAATATAACTGATTCTTTAATCTGGGAACACAGGGCTGTAAAATAACAGCTGTACAGCAAAGCAGAACAAAGTTTTGTTTTGTGGTTGAATGAAAGGTGGTTGAATGGAAAGACGCTGTCTGTTTTATCAGAAGTAGGGCTGCCAGACCCTCAGCCAGAACAGTTTCACGTGGAGAAGGGCAGGGTTGCATTCCTCCCGGATAACAGCACAGCTCTGTCATACAGGACGGTGCAGCAGTCTTCAAAGCCACAATGAAATATTAGATGTTTTAAAAGGATTTCCCACTGTATTGATGTTGTTCCCATCACACAAGCCAAGGAGTAGGAAGGCAGCACATCAAAACACAATTTGCACGCACTTGGAAACAGGCATCTCTTCAGCACCAGATGATGCTTTCTATTGCCTATAAAGGCAACACTCGGACTGCAAGTCCATGGAAAAATCTTCCTACAGCACCTGCACCAAAGGCAAAACGATGAGAAAGCAGTCTCCATTGAAGTAATTGACAAAACTCATGGGCATGTCAAACACTGTAAGGATGAGCACTGGTCCTGCCCCAGCATTCAGCTGGGCTTCTTCCACTGCTGCTAAGACAATATCTGTCCCTATAGTGAAGGATTCCTCTGACTGTAGTGGCTGATCCAACGTAGATCATAGACATTGAATATATTGTGATTCCAACTAACTGCACAGTCCTTATACACACGTCAGAGGTACAGCTGATGCAACACAGGCAAGATGTTGTTATAGCTGTTTGCAAGTTCATTATCCGTCTGCCAGTGACACCTCTGCTTGAGGCTGAGCACTGAAAGCACTCAGAGCACCACAGAAGTACCACAGGTCACAAGAACCAGGAGAATGCAATCTCAGGAGCTGAAAATGCTCTTTGCAGTACCCAGTCGTCACATTATTTAACAGCATATGACACAGTCGCTGATGCTGTCTGCCTATCCACAGTCTTCTTTCTGCCAGCTCAGTATTCCCCACTATTACAGTTCTTAAATGTTTCTCTCAAGCTGTAGTGCACGACAAATGCAAAGCAGTGACAACTTCTGCAGTATTTTATCTGACAATCTTATCAGCTCTTCCAAAATCCCCTGAAAAGTTTGGAAAAGTCACAAAGCAGAAACAGACAATCATCTTGCAGCACAACAACCGTCTACTTTCTGACATAGTAGCTACTACTCACATGCTCCCCTAGGATAAGGTGCTGGCATACCAGTGGCATACCAGAAGAGAAGGATCACTTGCTGAGCTTGCTTATGAGTTCCTGCAGAGTAACTATATTCATACAAGAAGACTGCTTCATCAAAAATTAATTTGTACTCAAGCATGTCTATCTTATTAAAATTTCTGATTTGTGATGGAAATCAGGCTTCCAAATTCAGTTCCTTATCTTTGCAAACACTACTCTCTATTATTACAGAGTTATTATTTCAATACCCTTAATATTCCCTCATCCTTATTATCCCCATGCTATTTCATGTTAATATTCAGAACTAATACTACCTTAGAACTCATTTGAAAGCACTCAGCAGCATTCAGGTTTTTAACTGGAGTATATATAAAGGGTGGAAACATTTACTGATACTATTTGATGAATCAAAGCATGACAGAGATCTGAGAACGGGGTCCATTGACATCTGCTTGAGACACAACACATCTTTTAACTACCGTGCCTCTCACCACCTTCAGCTGCTGCCTCGGTGTTTTCTTGTCAAATCCAAGAGTTTGCTGCAAAATGACTTCTATTTATGCATAAACAAAGCACCTGTCTTGCACCTGTTTTATGCATTTACCAGTGACAGTGAAGCGCTGAGCTTCCTGAATAGAGAAAATCACAAAAACATTACTTAATGTTGTAAGGGAACCAGCCTACGGAAGACTCATTAATCAGTGTAATCTGGCAAAGTGCTGCGAACTGGAGCAGACTCTGCTGTTCAGTACTGGCTAAAGAATAGAGACAATTTTTCAAGGCTATGGACATTCCTTTAATACTATCAAATGATGCGTTACAGCATTTTTACCATGATCTAGCATGAAAGAAAAGTCAGACTTACCACTGGATGAACCTTTTTCAATCATATGTGTGAGATGCAGGGATAAGGAGAGGGCTGTGGAAAAGCATAACAG
This sequence comes from Phoeniculus purpureus, assembly GCA_028565055.1. Lineage (NCBI taxonomy): Eukaryota > Metazoa > Chordata > Aves > Bucerotiformes > Phoeniculidae > Phoeniculus > Phoeniculus purpureus. Next base: position 12,624 of record JAOXOE010060713.1, on the reverse strand, counting down.
GTCCTAACCAGTTATGAGACAGAACAGGCACCCAGCAGTCAGCAATTGCAAAATGGCTACGGTAAGACTGGAGCAGTTCGGCTCTGTAAAACTTAAAGGGCCAGATTTATACAAGCACACTGGGGGAAAAGCCTGTGTAAGAGAATAATTCTCCACTGGGAGAAGGCAGGCCCCAGTCCCGGAAATATTTAAGCATGTCCTTAACTCTAAGCATATGAGTACTGACTTCAGCCTGAATATTCCTGTACAAACAATGAAGTGTGCATGCAGCTCTGTGTTTACTGACACACGAAAACCAACATAGGAAGGTGATGCTTTAGCGTAGTGCTTGTTACAGCTTCATCACCCCCCCGCCCCGGTGCTACCCTGATGACTGGAAAACATTAAAATACATCCTAGGAGTCCAGAAATTAAAAAAAAATGAAATAAGTTTTGAAAAGAGCCTTCAAAAATCTCAAACATTTAAACAAGCGTCGCTCACGTATTCTCTCCAGTATTCTACAGAAGTACAGAGCCCTGTCTAACTGAAACAATGCCAAAGCACTCTGAGCCAGTCAAAATAAGTGAAAGTAACTCAGGTCCTGACTTCCAGCTTTCTTCTCCTTTGTAACTGAATGACAGAGATGCCATCAATAGAGCGTCAATATTTTTAAAGCAAAACCAGAAATGGTCCAATGGTAGGCTTGGGGCACAGGTGTCTTTGTAGGCTTGCCATTGCCAAAGTGCTCTTGTGCCTGGCTGTGCTCTGCTTCAGTTTGCTGCTCTTTGTCAAAGGAATTATAATGCCTGCAGCATTCAGTGCCTCTCATGATTGATCAGCACTCCAAGTGTTAGCATTTATTCTTACAGTGACCTAGATGAGAAGACAACTTTAAATGCCAAAGGTGCTACAGCAATATCAGAGGGTTTCAAAGGTGGACTCCCTTGCTGCTGTATTAAGGGATAGTATTAGAGATCACCAGAGCAGCTGGAGGCTGCACAGTGTGCCAAGTGTGCTCTTTGTGCACTGCAAAGGCACCCTAAGTATCATACCTGACATTTCCTTTCAGGTATTCCACATGGCATCGTTACTTCAGTGCAGTCAGCAGGGTATTTCTGCAGTTACATGATACGAATAGACAACGAATTTGGACTCGGGCTGGCCCTGAAGTGACTGTTCTATACAGCCATGGGGATACAGCTCTTTGGTTGCTGATGGGATTTATTTGTTAGCTTGAGTAATATAAGTAGTTAAATGCTGACAGAATTAAAACCCTAGGGCTTTTTGCATTTTTTTTCCCTATGATTAGTAGCTAATCTCAACATTTTTCCCAATGCCATCATTTTCATCCTGTCATTGTACTCTGCTCAAGCCTCCACAATTATGAAATCAGCATTAGAGCCTACTGGAGATATGTTACTTTGTAAAATTTCATTAAATTCATATCACCAAATAAAAACCTGTATATGCAATAACTCTGACTTGCACAGAACCCATAAACCACTCATCTTTGATTGCCTCCAGACGTTACAGGCTATGACCTTCTCAAACATCTTAGCACAGAGGAATTGCTTGCAAGTTTCATTTGCTAAAATATGTTTCAGGATACATGGTGCGTTTTTCCCCCTCTAATTTAAATGCCCTAAAATGTTTTGAGACTCATTGTGCTCTTACTGACACCACTAATTTTTCTTATTTCAGAGTCATCTCAGTAAGAGTGATACCAGACTCCAGCTCCCTAGTAATTCCCACTGTGCAGCTGTCTGGGTTGTAGCTTTTTTACAATGTGTCATCAGCATGATTGATTTCATGTTATTAACATGGCATGATGTAACTTAAAATTCGATTCTTAATGAATATCTACACCTGAGTCTGCTTTTGTTATAGTCATTCACTCCGGAACAACACCTCTGAAGGCAATGTACGTTGGAGTGAGGTCAGAAGGGATCCCTGGGCTGAATCATACGATTGAGGATATTGGGGTGGGGCAACGGATGTTGAACACGTGGCAATCGGAACCTGAATTTTGCTTTTAATATTACACAAGGCAAACATTACTAATAGGTCAATACTTCATGTATTCTGTAATCAAATAATGGGGTTAGATTTGTCATCTAAAGACTTTAATAGTACAAATTCAAAGGCAGTCATTAAGGGGAAGTCATTATACCCTGCCACTGAAAGAAATGTTCTTTGTAAGGCATTAATAGAGGCGTGAGGATTTTGCCATATGGGCATGAGAAAATTAAGCAGGAAATGTTCTAATAATTATTTTAGAAGTATCAACAGGGCTAAGGAACTTCTGAAAGTCTGAAACCTCTTGCTTTCCATGCCAGCTTGCCCTTTCCATAGACTACTCTTAAAAAATTAGTTACCAAGAGATCTATTAGCTGCAGAGGGAAAAAGTTTTAGATATATTTTTGTTAATTGCTTTAAAATGAAGCAACTCAGAGCGTGTGTTCCGCTAGACATGAAAGCACAGGGAGATGATTCCATGACACAACTAGGCTTTAAAACAAGCCTCTTTATAGCTTGCTATAAAGTTTGGTTTAATTGTTTAAAAGCTGGATTTGTGCTCACTTGAATACTTGTAGACGTAAGAATTTGCTTAATAAGCACATAATTTTTTATTGCATTGATGCTTAAGCATTCATCTTTTGCTGTATAAATTGCTCTGGTAACCTGAAGTAGATGCTTATACCACACATAAATACTGATGCCTGGTATGCGACTTCCTGCAGCCAGGGATGTGTCAGGCAACGTTCTACACAAACTGAAGTGCTGTTCAGCATACAATTGTCTGGTGGTTATTTCAGATGATGTGAAATGACCTCTTCACTTTGGTTATTTCCAAATGTAAGAGAGGTTTCCACACGTAAAGACTGCTGGCCAAAAAGCAACATGATAAGGAGGAAGATAAAGTAATTGGCAGTGGAAACATGTTAAATTTGCAAAAGGAAAAGTAAGGGAGCAGAAGCAGCAGTGCTAATGGAGAAAACGAGAGACTATAAATTTCCTGTGTAGTGAAGACAATAGGCACTTGCTTGAGAAAGCAGATTGGAGCAGACAACAGCAGGAGAGATGTTTCCAGTGGTTCTCACAGAATTGGAACACAGAGTTTTCTTTGGCAAATGAAATAGCTGCAAGAGCCAAAAGTCTTCAGAAACAGCTTATCCTCTGGTAGCTGTCTTTTCCTTAAACTCTGTAAAAAAGCATCTGCAAAGCACTGTGAAGCATGAAGCAATTCCAAATGCAGTTAGATAAGGCAGAGTCCAATCTGACTTAGCCACTTGTTCTAACTAACTAGTAATTCAGAGCTCTGTGAAGAAGAAACTTCAGGCTGCCTGCTGCATGGCAGGACGTCATGGATTAGGTTTTTATGTGCCAAGTGGTTTAGCAAGAACTCGGCCAAGAGGCAAAGACCAAAGGAAAAATCCAGCTCTTAGATCTGTAGGGCTGATCTCAGACCCCCATAGCTATGAAACCAGACCACAGGTCTACAACGCTCCACCTCTTCTCCTGCTGCATTGCTGGGAGAAAGCACTAAGCAGAGAGAGTGATCACTTGCAGTAAGTTTACCCTCATGTCTTCTGTATCTAGTGTTTCACGGAAGGAAGGAAGAGTCTGAGGGACAAGAAACATTAGTCTCTAGCATTCCACTAGAAAGAGCTTTTCTTCAAGGGCATACATCAAAGTTCCCAGATAGCTGCATTTTAAATCCATTCCTTACAGGACAATGATCTGATAGAAGAGGAAAGTCCTGAGGGACACACTGGCTCATGAGAGGAAATTAATGACTGTCATGCAGCTTATACACTGCTGGTTATATTCTTGTTTGTCAGCTACCAGAACTACAGGCAATTAAGACTACTCTAATCCAGTTGAAGCCTAGATACTGGTTGCCAGCTTGGCATGCAGTCTTCCCGATGTCAGATCTTAGCTTACAAAAAGTGTCCAAATTTTAGAGCGACCCTCATATTTTATGTGAAAAATGTTGTCTGAGCCAAGACCCTCAGTCTCCACTTACACGAAGACTTAGATTGGTGTTTAACTTCACCGAGTGAAAAACTGTATATGACAACACTGTTATCAGGTTCAAAGTGACGTCTGGAGATTTTGCGGGTTTAAGGCTCCTCCTTGGTTACTTGAAATGAAACTTGTGTAAAATTGCTTCATATGTTGATACATAAAAATGAACTACACTTCGTTAATTGTGAGGAATCCTAAAGTCTCCTAATAAGAAGTCTTTTTCATCAGACATGGTCAATGGTCAATTTCCACATGCATTACACCTTTCTCTGAAATTAAAAAGTGTGACATTATTTCTCCTTTCCTAAGTTACTCTCCAAGATAAGATAAACTTTCCAGTATAGGACAAAATGATTGATGCCATCCTTAAACATGGAAGTGCACGGGGAAATGTTGTGCATTGTAAGGTGGATAGGCACCTGGATTTCATGTATTTCCTTATTTTTATCTGGGCATGCCTAGCATTTCACGGGGAAAAGAGAATGGTGTCTGTCAGCAAGGACAGGTAGCCAGCTCAGAATGTAAGGACTGTCCCCCTCACCACACCTCAGCAGAGCAATGTTTCTGCCTTTTCAGCATGTGCACAGCTATCAGAGCAGCTGATGTGTTCTCACTTTGTGTATTCTTCCTTTCACCACCTCAGTAAGATTCCTTTCCCTCAGGGACTTATCACACAATCATGACAATGCTCATACATTAACTGTTGGTTTTGGACACCTCTGTTTCCATGCCATGACACTGTTTTAGCTGACATTACAGTGTAATTGGAATGACTCCCCTGTAACCTCATTGTGGTCAGGTTTATTTATTCATTCAGCACAGAGCGAGTGCTCAGCTGCTTCTTACTGTGCATGCTACTGCTAAAGCCATTCCAAAAATAACAGAGGTCATGAGCACCTATATATGTTTCACTCTTAACATGAAGATAATCTGTCAAGGCTTTCAATCAGTGCTCTGCTTAATGTCCTGTGTGTTCTGCCTATTGGAAGTCAAAACAAATACTTAGTCTTCAAAAGAAACAACAGACTATACATATCTTGGGCCACTGTCCCAGTTCCAGATAGTGTCGAAGTCAATGGAAAGACTCTCCTTGGCTTCAGTAAGCTATGGGTCAAGATGCAAGCCAAGAAAGAACACAAAGGCTTGCCATTACAGCTCCTTTCTTCTGATGGCCAAGCTTCAGAGATGATAAAGGGAGTTCTGCGGGGTTTTTGCTTTCCTAGTCAATTAAAAAGTCTATGTTTGGCAACAGAAAATAGCCCTATTTGGAGTATTTTGTAAATAATGTTAACTAGAGGCAATGAATCTTTTTCCACTGCCTATATGTAGTTGTCTGAACCACTGCTACAGTCAGGTTAAGAAACAAAAAGATATGGGATCTGACTTAATGCCACGTGGGACTGCTATAATGCACCGCGGAGAAGCAGTTAGACTCCATGATAGTTTTTAATGTGTTTCTCTACAAGCATTTTGAAGAAAACATCTAATTTACCAAGATCAGATTATCCATCTATTGTCAACAAAACTAAAAGCCAGAGACCATCTTTGGAATGCAAGTAATTCCTCATCCCAAATGAACTGACCACAGCCTCATGGGGTGTTGAGTCTCAGCTAGGTAAGGCATCACAGGAAAAGCCTGGAAGCCTGTGAGCATGTAGGGCATGTATGATGCTCGTTGTCACTCCTTACACCTTGCCAGTGACAACACTGATAATTCTTTCAAGACGAAGAGTACCTCAGTCTATGTGAGGATGCCAGATTGACTGCTCCTAATGCAAAATGTTCCTCCTAAAGCTGAATTGAAATGAGTTTTCTGCGTTACATTGTCATGGTTACTGGGTGGTTAATCAATGGCATTTGAATTGCTGCTCTTTTCAGTCACACCAAACAGGAGCTGGTAACTTTATTGTCTAAATAACACACCAGTCAGTGTGTGTTTATAGCATCTTAGGCCTCAGATTGCAAACTAAGATCCAGGGTGCGATGCATTCCACGGGCATAAAAGCCTGACATACGTAAATTGAAAAAAAGTTAAGATGACAGGAAAGTAATAAAACATTTCCACGTCATTGTGCTTAAATTATTAACCTCACTGTGGTGGGGATATCACTGAGGTAAAAACTATGGGTGTATTGGTAGAAGAGAACTTTCAATGGAAGCTGGCCCTATTGACAGGTATTTAACACGATGCCTGTTCTAGCTCATGAAGTCTCTAGGAACTGGGAAAATGTTTAACGCTTCTTTTTCACACCCCAAAGTGATACTGAGCCACCACTCACCACTTCTGGTCTACATAGGGCTTTGGGGACTTCAAAGTAGTTAGACTTATGTTGAGAAGGTCGTGGCACGTGACTTGTCTGAAGACACCAGAAAGAGGACCATCAGACTCAGCTCCAAAACCACAGCTTCCAAAATTTCACTGTTATGCTTTCTAAAATCTTGTATTATCCAAAGGCTCATTACTGTGTTCAGGGCTTTGGGGACCTTTCACCATGACTAATTGTTCTCCGTTAGAATTGTCCTCATAGTTGATGGTTCAGATAAACAAAGTGAAAATTAACCTCGTCCTCTGTCTTCTGTGAAAGGACGCAGAGAAGTATTTTCAGTCAACGTGTGAGTTTTTGTTTGATCCAAAAGAAAACATTTTATGTGCAGTATAAAAGAGAAGCAAAGGGAAGGCAGTGCCACAAAACTACCGTGGGATCGCACGCATCCACTTTGGTTGGTATCCAGTGTCTTGTGAAGTCACCAGAAAGTGAAAACAAGGGTTTGTTACTCCTCTTCCAACTCCAAAATCATCTCACAGGAATTGCCATATGCATTAGGCTACACAGTAGAAACGGAGGCAGCATAGGGAAAAAAGGAGTGCCTCTTCCTAGTTCTGTGTATCCAGGAGAGCCCTTGTTTACGCAAAGCTTTTGGTTGTGAGCAACGGAGAGTCACCGCCGGGCTGAAGGCCACAGTAGTAGTGTGGTTTAGGTGCTTATCCTCTTACCTCCTACATCCCATTCATGGCCACAGAATCTTCACAAAAGAACTACAGTGCACTTTGGAATCACTAGAGAGGCCAAACAGCACTGGGAACAAACGGTAAGTCCTTCTTTCTAGAAACCATAGATGGAAACGCGTTAGACTACTTCTTCTATCTCATGCCTGCGGTGGGTAAAAGACAGGAGTAACGAGAGCATTGATTACGTTCACTCCCCCTGTATCTTAATTCCCTACCTGTGAAGTAGGAATAAGATGATGTGCAGTTGAGAAGCATTGTGTTAGAATCATAGAATCATAGAATCATAACAGATTGGAAGGGACCCCAAAAGATCATCTAGTCCAATCCTCCTGCAACAGCAGGATCACCTAGACTAAGTCACACAGGAACTCGTCCAGGCAGGTCTTGAATATCTCCAGTGAATGTTGGATACATGGACAATTATGTCCTGATGGATGGGTAGAAGATGGATGGAACAAAGGAGAACCGGTTATCAAAGGTGGAAGCAGATAGTTAGTATCTGCCCTATGCATTAACTACTTGCTGGGCTTTGCACAACCTTTCTGAAACAGGGTGAAGAAATCTCACCAAAAAGTGTTAGGGAAAAGCAAGCAGAGTCTCTGGGTGGTCTGAAGAGTTAGAGGAGTGGCCTTCATAAAACTTTATAATTTATCAGGAATGCAAGCCCAAAAACACACTGTGCATTTCCCTTAGGATGTGGTTTAGTCTTGTAAATGACTTTTCTTTGGCTTCTTTAAGATAGCATGCTGCTTAAAAGGATTTACTGCTGCTTTGTTTGAGGATTTGTTCCTACTTCATGAAAGCCTTTTAGGAAATGTTCAGATGCTTTCCTGACATTTTAAAATGTTTTTATCACTCATGAGCTGTGTTTCGAGTTCAGAAAAAATATGCATCAGTGAGCATATCACGGTGCTCGTTGTAAAAGTAGTACAGACTGAAAGGGAATAAATAGAACGGGGAAGCAACAAGCTGGCATAGGGCGAGCCTCTGGTTTGGACTGCAAGGTTGCTTTCTGGGAACTGAGAAAAGAAAGACCTTTGCTGCTTCAAAGGCCTCAAGAAATAGCTTGAACATGGTACAAATATGGTTTCACCCAAAAGCTGTGCTTCTTGTCTTCTCTGTCCACGTCTTTGCAGAAAAAAACACCACCGTCTCTTCATTGCTCTGACTCTGTCTATCTGAAAGATCCAACGAAGTTACAGACACCACCCTCTGTCCCTTCTTCTCTACCCAAAGATTCTCTACATGATCCTGCAGTATGAAAATCCCCATAACCTAGGAGTCACGTCACATTGCACGCTAAGAAAAAGGCTGGGAGAGCACTGGTGCAATGGTTGTTCCAAGTCTGTTATCTTTGCCTGCAGGGATAACAGTCTGTATTTCTGCCGTGGTTTATATTGCCGTTCTCAGAGGATCTGTTGCAGTGTAGGGAAGATTGGTAAGGAAAAAGAAGTTTTAATACTTTCTGCCACAGAATCACAGAATCTCTTTGGTTGGAAGAGACCTTTAAGATGAAGTCCAGTCAGAGTTCCCAGCATGGCCAAGTCACAATAAATCATGTCAGTAATCACCACATCTGCATGTCCTTTAAATACCTCCAGGGTTGGTGACTCCACCATGGCCCCATGCAGCCCATTCCAATGTCTAAAAACCATTTCATGAAGAAATTCTTCATAATAACCAGACTGAACCTCCCTTGCACAACTTGCAGCTGTTTCTTCTAGTACTATTCCTATAGGGCCTTTATGATGCTGAAAAGATGTAAGTTATTACAACAGAGCCTTGTACTTGTGTGTGTTGAAAGAACTGTCTGTGAGAGGGAAAATCATTTTAGTGCAACAGTTAAAGTGCCAACTAAAAACAAATGTGCTCCATTTTTTAAGATAGTCCCTTGGAGCTGATATAGAGGCAGAAATGCTTACCACGTAAGACCACTCTTTGTCTGAAGTTATTATTACACACTCACAAAGAATTAATAGAAAGCCACCATAATGACACTGAGCCCTGGGGAGCTGTCCAGGAATTCCTTTACAATGCCTTAAAATCCTTCTGCATTTTGAAATTTCTTTATAACCTGAGTTGGATAATTTGCATCGTACAAAAAGCACAGCTAAAGTACAGCAAGCAATGTACTAGAGCAAACATTAAGCAGCACATAAAGGTCTCAGATGTTCAGCCTGGGGTATTTGGCCAATACGAAAAATGAGATGTTCATAGAAACAACCTGTACAGAACTATTCAGTCCTCAGGAATGATCACCATTTTGAATACTTTGGGGAATGAGAATTACTACGTGATATTTAGGTGGAAGACAAATTTGGTGAGGCCCTGATAGTATTTAGTAAAGTTCTTTTAGGGTTGTGTATGTTTTGATAAGGAAAAGAAATTCCTCTCTAGTCCTATCACTTTCTCCTCTTGCTATCAGCTAGTCAAGGCATTCTGACTTGAGTTGCACTGGGTGGAAGCAAGCTGTCTACATTGCAACACCCAGCTGGCATCTACTGGAATGTCTGCTGTCATGGGCTAACTGGTTGCTTCTTTTGCACAAGATGGCATGGATACCACCTGCATGGCTTTCCTCAAGCCCTTGATGTTTCTAAAAGACCTGACCGATATGTGCTTTTTGCTGGAGACCAAGTGACAGCATAAGTCTGTCCCTTTTCTTTCATCCAGACTAAGGTCAGAGGTCTCCAGATCACTGGCATACAGAGAAGTCTCTACAAAAATTTCTCCCTAAGGCAAAGAGAAAGTCGAAGGTCTCGGTTCTAAATTATGCAAAAGCATGGATCTAGTGTGCCATATGATGGCTACAGCAGAATCAATGCATGACATGAGCAGTGTGAATTTGCTACAGGCTAGAATCAAAAATTATCACAGTTGGCTGCCTTAAAGCATTTAAACAGAGAAGTGACATCCAATTAAGATGTTCTCTGGCAGTAGGGGCACATCAGTAAACAGTCATGTTTGTTCTGCTATTCAGTTAAGCCACACGATACACCTGCATGTAGACAGCCACAGGCTGAAGAGTTGGCTCTTTCATTTGATGTTCCTTCATTTGGTACAAAACTGTGTACCCCAGGTGTCTGTACATTTACTTCCAAAATGGTGAAATAATGAATACTGAGACCTAAGATAACTCCAGGTAAAGCCTTTTGAATTATGGATGCCATGAATTTTATCCAGGGTGGGTATAACAAAAAAACCCTGAGCTAACCTGAGAGAATTTCAAGAGCAGACAAACTCTCAGAGAGATCTGATTTGCAGTGGAGTGTTTTTCCCAAAAGCTTTCTTTTTCTTGTCTCCAGTGTCTGAAGTGTCCTTATTGTTCTCTTGTAGAGAGGGTTTATACAGAGAAAAATATTTCTGCTTTGACTTACTTGAAAGTCACAGCATTTTCAGATTGACATGTGCCAGGGTAATCTGGAATGGTTTTGAACAGTTCTAATTATTTTAAGCTATGTTTTATGACAGATAAGTAAAACAGATGGTACATTCTAACAAATATATGTCCAATATATTCTCTACTGCTGTAGGGTATGGTGACCTTTTTACTTCAACTTTTTTTCGCCTGTACTACACCTTTACCTTTGTCTTTTTTTTCGGAAACCTGACCTTTTTATTATCACTTCACGAGTTGGTGGTGCATACATAAACACTACGTGGTTTGAACACAACGCTCGTGCGTATGCACAAGAAGGATTTTGAAGGAGCGATCCAAAGGCATGAGTTTCTGTGTCACTAGTATAGAATACTGATTCCTCAGTTTCAGAAAGCATTTCTAAGTATGAATCTACAGTTCAACACTGTCTATTAGTATAAACTACGATCAATTTGTTAGAAGGAGCTCATTCAAGAAAGCCATTTGCCCATGTTTGAGGAAGCTAGAATAATTTATTTTTGAAGATACCCAGTTTTCCTTCTATGATTATTATTTTTATGAGAACGTGCCAAGAGTAGAGAATAGGGCGGCTGGTTTCCCCATAATATGTGTTTTCACCATCTCCTGCTTCTCACTAAGAAAAGAGTTCAGTTGTGATAGTTATTTCTAGATTAGTAGCTTTGAAGCAAATATTAAGCCATAGAGATAAATATTTAATTAAGTGGAACATCTAAGTACTCTTCATTTTGGGTGAACTTAAATTACAAGTAACCAGAATGTGTATTACTTTATTATTATTATGAATAAAGTTGTTTTTGTTACTATTTCAGCAGAAATTAGCCGACACATGTAACAAAAAGAACAGAAAGAACAATTCTATTTAGCATTAAATGAAAAAACAGTCTAATCATCATGGTAAAGGTCAAGTTCTGAGAGAGAAGGAGAGTCTAAAACAGGAGTTAATTATGCAGAAAAGAAAAAAAATGCTATTGTTTCAGTGCTGCATTAGCAGGGGCTTGGAACTGGGTACTTATATATGCAATAAGAAACTATTTGTCTTAATCACAAACCCATTGGAAATATTTCCAGTTCTCAGTATGCAATGATGAGAAGAGTATTTGGGTTGTATTCCTTGAGCTTTTAAAAACCTAGTCTTTAATTTCTCTCTTCTAGAAGTGTGAGAGACAGAAATTGAAATCTAAGACTCTCATAGTTATGCAATTTAAGAAGTGTAGATTTTTCAAAAATGTATTTAATTTTGATGGCACCCCTAATACTACTTTGCTAAGATAAAAACTTTGTGAAAATGAAAATTAAACTCAAAATGCAGAGGTTTTCTACTTAGAAACAGTGATTACATATCACAGTATCACAGAACATTAGGGATTGGAAGGGACCTCCAAAGATCATCTAGTCCAATTCCCCTGCCACAGCAGGATCCCCTAAACCAAGTCACGCATCCAGGTGGGTTTTAAACTTCTCCAAAGAAGGAGACTCCACAACCCACCTGGGCAGCCCGTTCCAGTGCTGTCATCCTCACTGTGAAGAAGTTCCTTCTCATACTGATGTGGAACCTCCTATGTTCCAGCTTACACCCCTTGTCCTATCATTAGATGACACTGAGCAAAGCCTGGCTCCATCCTCCTGACACCAATCGGGTATGAGGTGGATCATGAACTAGCTGCAAGATAGAAACCAGAGAGCAGTGGTCAATGCGATAGAGTCCAATTGGAGGCCTGTATCTATTGAAGTCCCCCAAGGGTTGGTACTGGGACCAGTCCTATTCGATCTATTCATTAATGACTTGGATATGAGATTAGAGTTTGCTGTCAGCAAGTTTGCTGACACAAAGCTGGGAGGAGTGACTGACACCCCAGCACGCTGTGCTGCCATTCAGCAGGACCTGGAGAGGCTGGAGAGCTGGGTGGGGAGAAATCTAATGAACTATAAGAAGGGCAAGTGTAGAGTTTGGCATCTGGCCAAGAACAACCCCAGATACCAGTATAGGTTGGGGACTGACCTGTTGGAAAGCAGTGCAGGAGGAAGGAACCTGGGCGTCGTGATGGATAGCAGGCTGACCATGAGCCAGCAACATGCCCTTGTGGCCAAGAAGGCCAACTGCATCCCGGGGCGCCCTCTGCCCTGACGAGACCGCATCTGGAATACTGTGTCCAGTTCTGGGCCCCTCAGTTCAAGAAGGATGCAGAACTGCTGGAAAGAGTCCAG
>JAOXOE010060612.1:0-32117 GCA_028565055.1 Phoeniculus purpureus | reverse complement strand
CTGTTTTGGAAACACTGAATAAAAGTTTAATACATAGTGTTACAGCTCATGTAAAGACAGCAGTAAAAACCAACACAATTGGAGCACTGGTGTGAACTTTGTGTAAGAAGCTGTCCTGTCCTTTCGCTGGGCTAGACAGTCATTGTATGATTTCAAATCCTCTATTTTTATTGTTATGATTTCAATTATTACTTCCTCCCTGTTTCTTTTTCTCTGTGATCAGAGCTACATTTTACACAAGGAGAACTGAGTTATGATGATGGGTCTCTTGTTAGCAGTGGATAAACATAATAATGTAGATGATTTTAAAAATGTATCTCCTTGTTGAGATGTTGTTATGAAATTTTTCTTGAGAATAATTCCTAGCAAAGAAAAAGAGAGAAAATATGTCCTTTATCTTTGTTGGCATTATTTTCCCATTTATCCTTCCACACCACCCTCTCCTAAGGAATTCTGCAGGACAGTATTGGAGATGTATTCTGCAGTTCAAGAAATTCAGATCAGGTTCTCCATATATTCTCGACATTCAGCTTACACTGCTTGTCTCATATGTTCCTGTCTTTAGTTAATTATAGATGTTTAATATAGATGTCTGATTCTTCACCTTAAAATGCTAGGTGACTGACTCATTATGTGTTTCATTCTGAGTATTTTACTGCTATTCAAAGACCGACATTTTGAAAATACTCCCTTTTTTCCTCCCTTATCCTAAAATAATGATTTGGACATATGTCGTCAGCTCCTTAAAATGTGACAAATTTCACCATGTTATGGTGCTTTTTAGATTTAAAACTTTTTGGGGTATGGTCAGTGATGATTTTTTTTTCCCTGCTTCTCTCGGCCTTCTGAGAACTGCTTTTGCTGGCTGTATTTGATCTTGCCACAACTTCAATTTGCTCAGTCTGCATTTTCTCCTGTTGAGCAATTACATTGTCTCAGACCTTTTTGGCTCAGACAGTAACTGGTCATGCTCTCTGTCATCAGAAAGTGAAGAGTAAGTGAAGGGATTTTGCATATGTCATCTAGGTAGAAAAGCTATATATACCTACTTGAAACCTAGGCTTCATGGGTTAATGGGATATTTTCTTATTGTCCTCAGTTAAAGCTTCTCAGAGCCAAAGCAAGCTGTAGCAGTAAAAACGCCTCAATAGGTTTCTGCTGGCAACTAGTGTGTCTGAAACATGCAGACAAAATGTGTTGCTTCTTTGAAGCAGGTCCCTACAGCATGACAAACTACTACTTTAATTCTGCTCCATCAGCTGCCAGGAGTACGTGGTAGATGTAAAGATTTTAACTTGGGTGATAATTAACATGAGTGTTTGTAGCTGTATGAAAATTTTTGTAATTTTCCATGTGCATTTTTTAAAACACAAGGAATTTACACTTGAAAAGCTATGTTAGAAGAATGTTACTGGAATTTAGTAGTATTAAAACACAGATTCAGGGCAGATCAGCTGTAACATTTTTTACTTTTGCTGTATCTTAAGTTTTATTTGATGAAAATATGTTCATTTCATCTGAAAGATCTAGTCAGCGGCTGTCTTGTGACCAACCAGTTTTATCACAGGTTTCCCAAGTGTGAGAAATCTTGCTTTTAAATATGCACAGTTGTAGTGCAGCCTTCCAAAGGCAAAAGTTGGGCAGTGGTTAGATGAATACTAATTAATATACAAAAATGAATGCTGAGGGTCTTAACGAAGTAGACGTTTGTAAAGGATACCGTATCTGTAAGATTTTTTACATTAGCTTATTTTTTTACAGTAGCTTATGCACACATATCAGCCGCTCAAGTTGTGAAAGAGAAGGATTGATTCTTCCGCCTTTGGAAATTCAAATACAATTCCCTCCACAATTTAAAAGAGCCTTAGCTGTCAGACTGTGAGTAGAAGAACTTTGTGGTTTTCTTATTCAGTACATCTCAGTGTCTAGTAAGGGAGTCAAGATTCAGAGAACTAAAGGAAGTGTTTTCACAGAGAGAAAATTGTTTGGTCAGCTGGTGATGGATAAGTTACCTGAGAATGAATATTGATCTTTTATTTTCTAAAGAAAGTCTGCCAATCAGTATTCATTACGCAAGTGGTCTTATGCCATCACAACAGACATAGAAACTTTGAATCATTTAGGTTGGATAAGACCTTTAAGATCATCAAGTCCAACTGTTAACCTAGCACAGGTAAGTCAAACAGTAAACTGTGTTCCTAAGAATCACGTCTACATGTCTTTTAAATACCTCCAGGAGGTGATTCCACCATTTTTCTGAGCAGCCTATTCCAAAGCTCGACAACCCTTTAAATCTTTTATGATGTCTAATATAAATCTCCTCTGGTGAGACTTCAGGCCATTTCTCTTATCCTATCGTGTGTTACTTATGAGACAAGAATGCGCCCCTGCACCTTACTACAACCTCCTTTCAGGTAGTTCTAGTAGGTGATAAGGTCTTTCCCTCAGTCTTCCTTTTCTCCAGGTTAATGAACCCCAGTTCCCTGAGCCTCTTCTCACAGGACTTGTTCTGTGGAGCTTTCACCAGCTTTGTTACCTTTCTTTGAACACTCTCCAACACATCAAAGTCTTTTATGTCTTAATGGGCCCAAAACCAAATGCAGTACTTGAGATATGGCCTCATCAGGGCCAAGTGCAGGGGGACAGTCACTTCCCTGCACAAGTCAAGAAGACCATCTGGGCACACTGATGACTCAGCTTCACCTAGCTGTCGACTAGCACCCCCAGGTCCTTTTACACTAGGCCACATCCATTCCAGAAGCCTGTAGTGTTATGTGTGATTGTTGTGACACAGGTGCAGGATCTGGCACTCAGCTTTGTTAAAATTCATACCATTTGCTTTGGCTTGTTGAAGCAGCCTGTCCAGATCCTTCTGTACAGTCTCCCTACCATCAAGCAGGTCAAGACTCGCACTTAACTTGGTAGTGTTTGCAAACTAACTGAGATTGCATTCAATCTCCTCCTCCAGATCACTGATAAAGATGTTAAAGAGAACAGACCCAGTGCTAAGCAGTGCAGCTACCACTTGTGACTGGCTGTCAACTACGTTTAGCTCTGTTCAGCACCACTCTTTCATCCTGGCCATCTAGACAGGTTTTTATCCAGCAAAGTGTATGTGCATCCAAACCACAAGCAGCCACAACATTACTGTTGGAAACTGTGTCAGGTTCTTTATTAAAGCTTTTTATAAACATCTACAGCCTTTCCTTCATCCATTAGGCAAGTCACCTTGTCATAGGGGGAGAGCAAATTCCCCTTGTACTTGGCACTGTTAAGGCCACACCTTGACTACAGTGTGCACTTTTGGGCACCTCAATTCAAGAAAGACATTGAGATGCTGGAGCAGGTGCAAAGGAGGACAATGAAGCTTGTGAAGCATCTTAACAAGTCGAGGAAGGTGGTAGTCACCATCCCTGGTTGTGTTTAAAAATCATTTGGATGTGGTATTTAAAGGTATGGTGTATGGTGAACTTGGTAGAGTAAGATTAGTGGTTGGATTTGATGATCTCACGGGACTTTTCCAACCTGATTCTACGATGCTTCAAGCAGAACCTGCCTTTCATGAACCCATGCTGACTGGGCTGATCAGCAGGTTGTTCTGTACATGATGCATGATGGCACTTAAGATGAGCTGCTCGTAAGCATTCTCAGCACCAAGATCTGACTGATAGGCCTGTAGTTTCCTGAATCCTCCTTCTGACTCGTCTTGTAGATGGGCATCGCATTTGCCAACATCCAGTCAACCATCCCTGGTTAGCCAGGACATAGATGATGGAAAGTGGTTTGGTGAGCTCTTCTGCCAGCAGTGTTAATACTCTTTGGGTATTAAGCTCCATAGACTTGTGCACATCTAACTGGCAGAGTGTATTTGTAGACACATTTTTGATTGCGTTTTATGTCAGTAGCCAGATTAATTTCTAGTTGGACTTTGGCCCTCCTTATTTTCTCTCTTCATAACCTCTTTACACCCTTGTAATCTTCCGGAGTTGCCTGTCCCGTCTCTTAAGTTCTCATTCTGTTTCGTGAGTTCCAGCCCAAGCTCTCTGTTTAGTCAGGTCGGTCCGCTTCCCTGCTGGCTCATCTTGTAACTCATTGAGATGTCCTCTTCTGCACCTTTTAAGATTTGCTTCTTGAAGAATGTCCATCCTTCTTGGACTTCTTTGTCCTTCAGGATTGTCTTCCAAAGGACTTTGTCCACTAGTCTCCTAAACAGGTTGAAGGAAGTCCAGAGTAGCAACTTTGCTGACCCCCTTCCTCAAGACTTGAAAATTTTTGTCTCATAATCGCTACGCATAAGTAAGCCTGCAGCTGTCATCTAACCCACAAGGCCTCTGCACACAAACAGTAGATTCAGCAGGGCACCTTCCCTACTTGGCTGTGCCAAAAAGGTGTATTTCACACTTCAGGACCTCCTGGACTGTTTCCTTTCTGCTGTGTTGTATTTCAGACTATTTGTTTATGTCCTCTCTTCCTCACTTTCTTATTTATGACCTTGTGGCTTATTGGCCAGTTGTTCCTTAATTCAAATACAGGGCAGTTGCTACAGTGCCTAGAATTTTATTCAAAGTAGGTATACAGATTAAGGAAAGATTTTGTGTCCTTAGACAATAAGTTTTTGCACATAAGAATGGACAGAGAGAAATGGTGTGGATATTATATGCTTTTGGTCAAAATACAGTACTCCTCTCTCTGGACAGCAGTGAATTTGTATGAGACAGAAGACTTCATTGGAACCCAGACTTCTAAGGAGACTTGTGTCTCCACAGCCTCAAGGAGAGTTAACCACAGTTTAAAGAAATGCATGGTATGGACCTGACTGGTTTTTTTCAAAACTGTTCATTGGTAAATGGATTTGAGTTTTTGGGTCCTTTTGTCAGAAATCTGTTTGAACAGCTTATTCTGTCTAATGCTGTAGTCTGTATAGAGTTGAGTGTGAAGTAGAAAGAGTCTTTTTTAGACAAAAATCATGTTCCTTCTCTTTGTGTTGTCGTTTCTCAAAATTAAATAGGAAAAAAAAAAGCACCAGACCTCTTCCATTAGTTGCATGTAGTTTCTGTCGTCTCTCAACTTGCAAAGGAAGTATTTCATGGTGACAAGCTTTTCCTTAGCCAGAAGCTGTCTTTTAAAGAGTTTTAGTGTCTAAAGGCCTTTGTTTTTCTGCATTGTAACTTTTTAAAGCCATGGTTTATTTTTGTTATCTAGATTTTCACAATGATGGCATAATGAGACTACAATTGATAGATGATACTTTGCTGGCAGATCTGCTTTTATTTGTTAGTATTTTGTTGGTATATCTCTCAGTAACAAGTTTGTTACAGGAAGATAAAAATCCTTGTAAACAGCATGCATAAACTTTCTTACTCTGGTAATTGAATGAGATATGATTGGTTATATTTTATCATAACAGGTAGGAAAGACGGGTGTGTATATATAAAAAATAATTTGTTTTCTTTATGCATTTTTATCATTAAAGTTTCTTGTGTGAAACTGAGCTATTCATATATATCATCAGTCACATTTACACAGAAATTACAAAAGAGAAAAATGGAACTTCATAGAAATTAGTACATTTTTGTCAGGGATAATCTGGCCTGATGAGATAAAAACTAGCTACTGGCCTGCAAACTTAGAGCTGTCAACCATTGTTTTGTTTTGTTTATGAAGATGTATTAATTAGCAGGGCTTCATTCAGTCTTCAAAATGAATTTTGCGTTTGTTCTTCCCTGCTCCTACCCCAAACTCTCAAATTAATTAAAGAGCCATTTTTCACTATTTAGAGTAAAAACCCAGCACATGATGCTTGGAATCACAATTTCTTTAACAGCATTTAGTTTAAAAGCATATTTTACCAACTTTTAAAAAAAAGAAACAAGGGAAAAAAAGAATCCGTTAAATCTCTTTAAAAAAATCTTTGCAAATAAACTGTGTCTTCTTTCTGCATCTTGAAGTTACTGTGAACCCAGTTTCACTAAAGGTGAAACTGAAGCTTTAGTCTTTATTATGTAGCAGACTAAATTATTTTGGGTCTTTAAAATGCATAGCAAGAGAGACATTTAATAGCAGCAGTTTTTTTATTCTTCCCACTTCGGTAACAGTATCGTTTGGCTGGTTTTCTAAACTTTAAAATGTTTTGGAGAAGTTACAGTACTTGTTGATGGTAAGTTTATAAAAGATGACAGAGGAACATGCTGAAAAAGTAGATTTTGTTGCATAGGAAGAAAACCAGTGTAAGAATGAAAAATGGATTTAGGTAATTACTGTGTATATTCCATATTTCTTGAAGTGTTGTTTGTTTGCTTTTTTAAACATAATGGATTTATTTTGAAGCTGAAAACAATACTCTGTTTTGTATGAGACAGATGTCAAGGGAATTTTCAGATGTGAAAAACTCATGCGGAATGTGATCTTGCTAACAGCAGTAGTTGTATAAGTCAGCCAAGTGTAAAGGTTAAATAAAATGTCAGAGATTTCCAGCTGAAATCTGGTGTACCTTACAATATATTGTTAGCATATTCTTTTGATATCTCTACTATTGTTTCAGTAGTAGTTGAGAATAATTGTATTTGACAAACACTGAAAAAATAAGACTTTTAGTGTCTGAGGTAGGACTTACAGGCTTCTGCACAGTTACTGTAGTTTTTCTACATGTAATTGTCACATCAATGCAGAAATATTTAGAGATACAACTCTGCTTATTTTGTATAACTATGTCTTACCTGAGTAGTCCTACACCTTTGTCTTCCATCTTCATTCCTCCACTCACTACTATTCTTTCCTATAAGTCGCTCTAGTTGTTAAATATAAAATTTTTTTCTCATTACATAAGGAGACCAATTGAGTCCTCTTACAAATTTAAAGTTCAACTCTTGGTCCTGTGGCTAGGGAAAAAACCTGAAGTGAAAAGATTAAGAGCTTTGTTCTCTTTTCATTTAGTCCATATACTCTCTTGTAACTTGTCTTCTTCTGTTTCCTTAACTCAGTCTTGTATCAGGTTTTTAATACTGTAAAAGTTCCCAAGTTAATTGCTGGCAGAAGGCAGTTTTAAATAAACCTCTGGATCAACATCTTCAGTACTTAATCAATACTGTTTTAAAAATTTATTTACTGCGGAGCAACCAAAAGGATGCACTTTTTTCTTCCCTTACAATTAAGAAGAACTTTTTTTTTAAACTGAGGCCAAACAGTGGCTACGGGGCTTTTACAAGCTTATGATTTGATACAGTAGAAACTGTAAATTAGTTACTCTGAGAACATCTATTCTTCAGTAATATGAATTCTAGATAGCTTTATTTGCATTTTAATATTTGGTAATGTGTATTTTATGCATTGTGTTAAATAAATGAAGTAAAAAATTGCTAGTAGTGTAGAAAACAGCTGTTTGAATATCCTCTCTTTTCTCTAAATATTTAAACTAGAGGGATGCAAATTGCTTCTGCTCCTGTAAGTTAGGGAGAATTGTGGTGCTTGCATTTTCGTTCTTTTAAATAGGAAAAGCAAATTTTCATCAAATGATTCATCTTTTCCAGTTGCAGTGGTGATGATGGTGGGCAAAAGTTTAAATTTAAATATCATACTAACACTGTTAAAGTTTTTTCAGATTTTATTTACTTTTTCTCTATATGAGTAGAATACTTGGTAAGTGTGGCAGTGTACAGCTGAGGAGAAGATGGTTGTAGAACTCCATCAAATGCCACCTGTATCTTCATTAATAATACGGTACTTTCCTATGCACAGTGATACACAGAACAATCTGTGCTTTTACTTTTTCATGTTAGCCACATAATGCTTTCCAAAATCATGTTAAAAGCACAACTTTAGTATTTATTCCTGAAAAAATAGTTATCAAGGCTATCACCAGTGTACCGTGACTGAATATTGTTTGAAATGTCAAGTTCAGTTCAAGAAATTGACTATTTATGACATTTTAGATGTTTCTCTTACAGAGATTGCCGAACATTTCTTTCTGACTCAGATTTAGAGGTGGCATGTTTACAAATCAGAATTAACAGTTGTATGTTTGATGAATTTTAGTGTCAAAGGGAACAGAACTGCATCCCAAACCTATCTTCTATTTGAAGTTATTCCTCTGATGCTGCAGAGGAAGAAGAAAATAAAACAAAAACAAAAGACAGTCCCAGAAGGCAAATTTAGCTTGGCTTAGAGGAAGTATAAGAGGACAGAAAAGGAATTTTCTTACTTCTGGAAGGCAAAGTGTGGAAGATCTGAGTAATATGGAAGATAGTGTAATATGTCAATGGAGAAATCAAACCTAAGTGACAATGTTCCGCAGGCCTTTGTCATGCCTTTGGGGTATAAAAACATTGTGTATATCAAGGTTGCATTTTGGAGTATTGTTTATATTAAAATCAGTGGTACAACTCGAGCAATATTAGCAATTGTATTCCTCATTCTCATAGGTATAGAAGTACTTCTGCTTTCATCAGTTGGAAAATTAATTTGTGAGATTGATGGATTGCTCATTTTCTAATGACAGCCAGAAAAAGGGAAAAAAAAATGTAATGACTGGTTTGCTTTCTTCCATCTTTCTTAAGTTGAGCCCCGTTCAGGTACTTTTTTAGTGAGTGTGGGTTGTACTGTCACCATTTCTGTGACAATGATAACTAAGGGGTGGAGCTATACAAAGAAAGCAAACCTGAACTTTGCTTTTTCAATTTGATTTTCTCAATATATATACAATAACATGGCATTGAATAGAAACTAGAGTTTAGACAGAGTATAACAATATAAAAGGAATTCACAGCAGCTTTCATAGCTTAGGCGCAAAGTAGGATATATTTACTTGTGACACTCAAGTGGAAAGGGCATGAAGAGAAGCGAGCAAATGGTGAAAAGAATGATTTAAAATGCTACTGGGTAAAGAACCTTTTGTTTTTTCAAAGCTCATAAAAAATGTAAAATTATGCACACTTGCAGCTAAACACGTAAGTTTTGTGTTGATTCATAAGAATCTATCAGAGTTCATGAATGCCCTTTGTGAAGTAATTTCTCCATTGCATAAAGTTTAGGATTAATTTCAAAAGTTGTATGAAGCCTAATGTACTTTCTGCAAGACCGCCGTTTTTAGCTTTTTAAAAGATCACACTCATCATTCCCAAACTTATCCTGAAACCAGCCTTTAGTATCTGAATCAAGCTCTCTTGTCTATTCAACAACATAATAAAGACTAGCAGTTCCATGCTTTGGTGAATGTTTTTATATTCTTTTCTTTCAACTTCTCTCTTTAAGGCTTCTGCAAAACTGAAGGCTAAGTAATAATAACTGATGTTTCTGGGGGAAGGTGGGCAATGAGGAAAATAAGAATTTGTTGGATATAGAAAATACAGTTGCATAAAATTGTCTTTTAAAAATTGGATTCCTAAAGTTTTTTTTTTTAAAGATAGCATTTTACAAGTAAATACTAGATAAATTAAACTCAGTATCTACTGACTTGTCTACTTCTGGTGGTCTGGGAGCTAAAACAGTAAACCTGAGCTTAAGAGTTCTAAGCTCAGCTTCTTCCATAATATTTCTGAATTTTAAGGTTCATTACCTTCTTGCCTGGTTACCTTTTGATGTTCCTTTGTTGAGGAGACTCATTTCTACTTTGGGTCATTGGCAAAGATAAAGTGTTGTCTCAGTAGCGTCCTTTCTAATTGTGGCTTTGCTTACACTCTTTGGCAAACTAAGACAACATTTTCTTTACTCTTTCTGTTTGTATGGTAACACAAGTGGTAAGGATTAAAAACTCCTTAGAGTCTATTAGAAAAGACTGAGAAAACAGGCAGTTAAAGAGTCTAGTTATAGGAAATTGTTAGCTTTAAAAAATCAATAATATGATTAAAAAAAAAGCATATTTTCTAATTTATTGAGCTGGTGAGGAAAAACCCAAATGTTACATTTTAGTAACAGAAACAAGAAGAAATTTATCCTGAGTATGTGTGTATGAGAAACATAACAGAGCAGTGGAAGGGCTGAAGAAGATTTCATACCATATACACACTTTTGGAAGTCTCTGTGCATCACTCTTGTCTGCCTGCATTGAAAGTCCAGGAAGCATTTCTTTATTTAAATTCTTGAATTGTCTCTAAATAAGATGCGTAAAAAGATTAAGGATCTTGTTAATCAGACAAAATTAAATACAAAGTGATGAAAATGAGACATTGGATGCTGATGTTCATGGCTGTATGATATATGACTTGGTAGTTTTCAGTAGGTGACCAAATAGGTTTTTCAGTTGCTGAGATTAGAAGCTGAGATTAGATGTATGTGTATAAGACCTGCATGATATTCACAGATGAGAACAGCACCATCCTTACTTAGAAATCAAGCAACTCTTTAAGTGGTTTTAAGTGACTCAGCTTCTGTGGTTTATCCCCTCTCCCCACCTTTTCTCTGTAAGTCTGCAGCTTGATGGAACCTATCTGTGGTATGGAAACAGTCTCTGTATGTATTTGGGGTATAGTCTGCAAGAAACTCTAAATCTATTAACACTGATTGTGCAAAAAGACAAAGACAGAAGCTGCAAGAGTGAAGAGGGAGGAAACATGTAAACTGACCAGGAGAAAAAAAGCAGGTTGTAGTGACTAACCTGATGGCCTAAGAAGTTTTAAATAAATGAGGAGAAAGAAATAAGATGCTGAAATTTCCTTATTGATTTTTATTAACTAAATGTGTATTAGGAAGAGAATAATAAGTGTGAGTTTAGAAACCTATGCGTGTGTGTTGGCTTTTGTTCTGTTTGGGTTTTTTCTCCAGATATTCACACAGCATTTGTGAAATGTAAATGAAAACTATGTCCTTCCAAGATGTAGTTGCAAGTCTTTGTGTCATTATTTGGTCAAAGTTTCCACTGACATCAGTGTTTGACACAGTAAAGACTGCAGATCTGTGATCATCCTTGTAGTAACAAATCCAGAGGGAATCTGAGGAAAAAGAAAACCCCAAATCTGTGGAGGTTAAATGAGCAGTATGTTTCTGTCTTTTAAATTTCAGACCTTTTGTGTAAGTCATTGCACGTACGACCCCCATTAGCGTGCATAGCACACAGTGAAGAGTTGTAGTGTAGTCATTGTCAGGTATTAGTAAAGACTTGTGTAAGCTGGGATTGATTGCTGGGTGAAATTAGCACATTGCATTACTTCTGTCAAATTTAAGTCTTGTGTTTTAGAAGAATGTTGTAGGAATTTCATCAGTGCAAGAATAGTTTCCTTACAACTTTTCAGTTTACTTCCTTCACCTTGCTTGAGTAGTGAATGGAAATTGGTTTGCAGGAAGCAACAGGCTTTGAAAAGATGAAAAGGAGAATATGAAGTATCTTCTATTGTGTGTTTTTGTTAAGATTCTCTCTTCAGTGTGTCTCCATCTCCTATATGTCTTCATCAGTGTAGACATTACTGGGGGTGAAGAATTGGGTGTGGGTTTCTGTGTTACCATCAGCTGGAATGTATGAATGGGGGCTAGTATAGATGCAGCAATGCTTGGTAAGTTCCTAAAAATTCTGTTGACAGCTGTTGAGCTCATCTGTACTCTGAGTTTTTTGAAGAGAAGCCAAGGAATTTTTAATCACAGAAGATTACCGTGTGCTAAATATTTAAAAATAAACTTACTTTTTTTAGTAAAAGCTCTTTGTTTAAATGTGTTACATTTTTTACCAAAAATGCAAAAGCTGTTTTGATTTAAAACAGTGTTGAATTATTATCAAGGAGATTGAAAGAGATAATGAGATGGAAAGAAGACATTTATTCTGTTTGATTGGAACAGGAATCTGTGTTCTGTAGGAACTATCAGTGTGAATAATGTAAATGTGTTTAATGCATCTCCGACTGTGGCATTTTTGAGGGAGACAGGATTTTCAATGACCTGATAGATTGGAAAATGTCTAATTTAAAGAAAAATCTCTATGAAATGCTGCTGTGTGGAGTTTGGTTCTCTGCTGTTACAGTTCCAATTGCTGGTTTTTTCCCACCCCAGTGAAACTAGGTCACTAGTTTTTGGCATTCATCCAAGTTGTGAGATTTATTTTGTGTTCAAGCACACTGTCTAGAAATAGTGATGCAATGTCAGCAAGGCCACTTTTCATTTCATGAACATAATTTCCAGTGCCCTGGAATTAATTTAGTCACTGACCTGTTAATAACTGCAATTTGTCACTGGCTTACAGAGGCGGTATCTGGAAATAGTCATGGTAACCCTGCCAGGTGATTTATAGGATTCCTGTTCAATGTAATGTTTTTTAGTTTTGATCACCTAGAAGAGTCTGTTAATGAAAATAAACGAGCAAATTAATCTAAAGGAAAATACTGGTAATTGGTAAATACCAGAGAGAGAGAACTGATTTGAAGTTTGTGTAACATTGTGTTATGCTGTGGTGTATCTGAGAAACATTCTAGTTATCTTTGAAAGAAAACAGGAATTCAGCATGTGTGTGTAGGTGACAATTATTTGAAAAGCACATTATAGGATTACTCTTGAAGACTAGTAATTAAAATTTGCTGCTAGTGTTCCAGGTTTATTCTCACACTCTACCCACACTGACCCCAGTTTTTGTTAAAATTGTGATTGTCATTTGCCACAGGCACACCAAACAGTCACCCTAGGCAGCAGATTGCTCTGGATAGCAAAATGGCTGTTAGCCTTTTCTACTTTGCATGTGCCAGATTCCTGGAGCATCAAGCTCACTGCTGCCTTTGAGGGAGAGGGCTTCATTCAGCTGGCTGTTGCTAGCAATGTTGCTACTGTTTTCAGTGTTTGTGTGTCTGCTGGAGAGGTGCAGCAAACCTAGCCCTAAAGGGATCCCTACTCTATTCTGCATCGTAGCTCTGAGGCCTCTGCTGTACTTTAGATCTCAATGTTTCTTCTTTTCCTCATTTACCATTCCCTGCGGTACAAACTGCACAGCATCCTGGCACTTAAACCACTGTCTAGAAAAATCAGGTTTTGCCTATAGCAGTAAGCTGGCTCTGATCTAAAGTATCAGGCATCATCACTGCATGTAGTAAACCCTACTCTTTGGGCGTATATGTGAAGTACTGGGACCAGGACAATAGGCCCTGAACTAGGTTGACCTCTAGATGAATCTCACTGCTTAACAATATTTATCTGTTCTGATATGCATGTATATATTAATGCCAGTCTGTAAAGCTTTGTTTAAAGTTGTGTAACAGTAACCAGCTGACAGATCTTTCTTTATTTAGAGACGTGTGGCAAGGCCATGAAACCAGACGTTTGGCTTTGTTGAGAAATATGTGGTCAAAGCCAAAATTGGTAGATACACTTCCTTGGGACAGAGATACTCCTTGAGTTCTGACCGGTGGAATCCAGCAGGGAGGGTGACAGTAGATGTTTCAGCACTTGAGGTTCTGAAACATGATCTGAAACAGTATAAAAGCTGGACCCACTTGCAGCAACTTTGGAGACATCACCTACCAGTGGACACACTCACTGTATGGAACTTCCCAATTGCTGGGACAGGTTCTCAAAACTCTCACTGAGACTCACCTGTGTATCTAGGTGATGGTAACATATTAGGGCAAGTGCTAATGCGTCTGTCTTAGTCACTATAGTTAACCTTATGCAGTAATTATTAGGTTTATTACCCTGCTTCTTACCTTTGCTGCTTAAAACTGGAGTACAATGAGCTTGTATTTTTGACTAAATATTTGACCTAATTTTTCTATTACCTTGAAACAGTAAGTTTACTCTTTTTGTTGGTGTCTGTGTCCTTTTTGTTGGCCCTGTCAATTGGCAAAATAATAGACTTGCACAAAACTGATACTTGGATACAGATTAAATCTTAATCGTGATAAAATCTTTTGTTTCATGTGTTTTGGTTTGTGCTTTTGAGTTTTTTGGAGTTTAATTTAACCAATTAAGGTGCTTCTGAGTAGGTTGCTCCATGCAATATTACGTGAGATATTAAAATGTCTGATGAAACCTTCAACATCTACTGTGGCTGCCGTTGCAGTCATGGGACAAACTGACACTTTTTTTGGTCAGTATTTTTTTTACCTTCAAGCTTTATTTTCGAAATATCACTTGTGGCTGGTACTTACATGGCTGAGAAATGGTAGTTGAAGACATAACTCTTCTTCACATTGGTAGAGAATATTAATGTCAGTGAATGCCTGCATTTAGAGGGGCTAAACATTATTTTGGGGTAAAGTTGTGACGTCTGTAAAGTAATCATGTTACATGTGATTATTGAAATTAAATTTTAGGGCTTGTTGGGTTTTTTGGTTAAAAAAATAACAGGAAAATGCATTTTTTTACTTAAAAACCACCAGAATAGGATAGAAAATAATCAACTTTCTCTTTGATTCTTGGTGAAACTTATTATTTTCTAATGGAGACTTACAAAGCGTGGTAGCTCCACCATTCTCCCTTATGTAGCAATATTTATCTTACAAGACTGCTAGCTATATGATTATTCTGTATGGATCAAGAACAGGTCTGGCTGCTTTGTATACAGTTTTTCAGCATATGGAATGCTAGCAAATTTTGATGACTTCATGAGTTGCATCTTTTGATGCCTCCTTTGTTTTCAAATTCTTTCAAGTGCCTCAGTAAATTATGCTGTCCTCTGTTCACTGCATCTGCTGACTGTCTCCCAGAGTCTTTGTAATAAAAAATAGAATTAAACTGGAGTAAGTTCCTGGTGAGTCATTTTCTAATATGTGATAGAACAGAAAAGCAAAATGAGGAATGAACAATATAGAATAACATTTCTATCTAGTAAATTACACAGTAGCAGAACATACTTAGTTTTTCACACCAGGCAAAGCAAATGAAAATTATTTAAATACACCTTCTAGTGTTTCAAATATGAGTGTTTTTCCTTTCAACATAGTATGAAATACTTATATTTGTATTAATTCTAAATTACCTGTAAGAAAATACTGACAATTTTTTCTAGTGATCTTATGCTGTTCTATTATTAGTAACATAGTGTGATCGTGATTCAGAGGGTTGTTTTTGGGGGGGTGGGGGTGGTTTGGTTCCCATTTCTGTATTTCAGCGTGAAATAAAGAAATGTGTTGAAGTTTGGTGGCTTTCTAAACTTAGACTTGTTTTGAGACAATTAAACTTAGATGTTTGGAAAATCACTCAGCTTGAATCACTAATTCCTCTGGATTGTAGGAAGCATAACATGGGGCAATTTAATAATCTAAACATATGTATGAATTTTGTTCTTGAAAATTTCAGTTTTCTAGGGGCTAACTTTTCACTGATGTGGCACAATTTTTCATTTTGTTCAGACTGACTTCTGATGTTTCTCTTTGACTGTTTCAAATGAATTTCTATGACACTTTTGCCAAAGGTCTGAATTTACCAAGAACATAAGTTAAATGCAGTTTTCCTCTTCTGTTATTAAGTTGCTTTCCCCCCCTGTTTTTACTGGGAAAGTTTCTTTGGAAAAGATTTCTCATCTCTCTTACTTTTTTGTAAAGGGTCAGCAGATGGTTCTTCTTCCAGCAGAGCCAGAATGAAAGTAGGTCTTGTAGGAAGTAGATTAATGTTAAACAATTACAAATCTTGGAAGTGTTCATAACTTTGAACATTCTATGTGTGGAATTGTGCTCTTATGCAAGATCAGTTTTGAGCAGATTTAGAAAGCTGGTATTTTTAATACTGTTTTCGACCAGCCTCATTCTAGAGGAGTCTTAGTAAGTGTGCTATGACACCTACATTCAAACTTAGGCAGGTTGAAATTCCAGCTTCTTGCTGGACATAAGGGCACTTGCTGTACAAGTGGCACTTCGTACATAGTTTCAGATGGATCTGTTTGCTTTTCTGTCAGGGTTTTGTTTTTTCTTTTTTTTTTTTTTTGTTTACAACTTGATTTTTTGTTCGCAGAAGTAACAGGCAGTTTACAACAATATGCATATCATTTGTGCTGGTAACTCATGAGTTGTCACAACTGTGAACAAAAATAGCAAATGATAGATTGCAAATTATTGTGTGTCTGTTTGTGTTGGCAGGACCAAAACTTCACAGACTGCCCTTATATGAAACATTGTAGTATGACTGAAATACACAGAGGTACGGTGTGGCTCTGTACATAGCCATCATAAATAAGGCAAAGACAAACTTCAGAGAAAAAAGTGCACTTCAGCAATAAAACTGACCAAGTTGCATGGACTTAGCCAATAATTTCCAAGGAATTTTGATATATAAAAGCTAATATAAAAGATTACAGCAATTATTTTGTAAGTCATAAGGCATAATATTGGAATAAATAGTCATGTTTATGTTCTTATTTTTTTAATATAAACTTCACTTTGCAGTTCAGTCGTCATTTTACCAAAAAAAAAAGTTTAATATAGAATTGTCTATTGTCAGTGTGGAAGAGAAGTGTGGTACTTTGAAGACCAAATGCTGTTTGCTGTAATAATTCTGCCTGAGAAGTACTTGGTAGCTTATTTTTTAAATTCAAGTTCCTGAAGTTTAACACTAGATTCATGTACTAATTGTCATGAGTTTGACAGTCAGCAAAATGCTTATATAGTTTGTATCCTGAATTTTTTTGAACTGTGGGAACTAATAAACATGTTTAACTCAGAAGCATTGGGCTGCAACTTTCTATGGGACTGAACCCATAGTAGCAAAGTGTTCCTCACTGCTTCTCCAAGATTTGCTATTAGAGGCATAAATACAGTGACTGAATGCTGGTATTTGGATTGTTTATAAGCATGTTATGCATACCATCTCTTCAACAGAGTAGGTCACTCAGAGCATAGTGCTGTGACCATACTTTCTTAGAGAAGAGATGGCTCTAGGTAATGGAACAAGCGATAGTGAGAAAAATTCTATATTGCTGTTTACAAAAAACAGGACATGCCATCATTTCTTCTCCCTCCCCCAGCGTCCCAGAAAACCCACTGACCCCACAAAACCAACAAAAAAAACCCCCAAACAACAAATACGAAATATCTTCCCCTAGGAAAATACCTACTTGTATGAAAATAAGAAGAAAGAAAAAATTAGTGAAAGCAGTGTTAGCTATGTTTTGCCATTGAAGAAACTTTTCTATTTGTGGTGGGCAGAATAAAGTAATTGTTAGACTTTTCTTTGTTTCAGTTCTGTCAGGTTATCTTGCAACTTTTAGGATATTTATGTAGATGTCCGTTTGCTCATCTTGTCATGCAAGAGCCAGCTACTGCATAAGAAAAATCTGGTCTGTAGTTCCTCAATCTGAACACAGTTCTGGACATAAATGACCCTTCTTTAACAGGGGTGTTGGACAAGATGGTATCAAGAAATCTTTTCCAACTTCAGCCATTCAGTGATTCTGTAATATTAATAGTTGGATGAAGTAGCAGAAGGCAGTGAAAGCTATCATTTTTTTTCTTTTTTTTCTTCAGCTTCTCAGTGTCAGGGTAAGTTTTAAGCATGAGTACTAGCACAACATAAACATGTTAAATGTGTATGTGTGTCTGAATCGGGTTTAGATTTTTTTTACTTCCCCCCCTGTACACAAAAAGGAAGTAATACTTTCAAAGTATATCTGCAGAATGAGAGCAGGTAAACTATTATGGGATGCTGGAAAAATCATTGACTTCCCTGAAGATGCCATTTGTATAATTGCAGTTTCATGCTGTTTTTCTAATGTCGTCTTTTTGATTCTGTTGTTCCTTGACACTACATGACTTCAGATTATCACTTTTGACAAAACCTCTATTTCATAATTTCTTACATGTATGAGTTATACCTTTTTATGAAAGGTGGTTTAGTCTTCTTAAGGCTATTTTATGAGTCAGTCTTCTTACTTTGATGTGGATAGTAAACTTTTCATATTCTTTTACTGATGGTAAAAACTTGGTCTAGGGCTTTAGTTGTACACTTGTTTAACCAGGTGTAATGTCTGTGATGTGGGTGTGCAGTTACTACATGTATGCCAAAAAGGGATTGCCATAGGATGTCACTGAAGGAAGCAAAGAGAAAAGAAAGTGGCCTTATCTGTGTCAATAAATACAGAGTAATAGCAAAATGATAGTACTGCTATCATAAGAATGAGATGATTTTGACAATTCAGTTACAGACTTCTGCTATGCTCTGAAAGCAAAGTGTATTCAGAGATAATCTTAAAAGTGTCTGTTTCTTATTGGAAATGGGATTATTGTGACCAATCACATTTAGGGCGCATGTGATTCTTGGCCTATAGGGTGGTACAACAGAGGCTATAAAATGAACAGGAATGTAATGTAATACCACAAGGAGTTCTTATTTGGAGATCTGTGAAGAATATGTGGTTTTGGATCAGTTGTTCCAGTAGTTAATTTGAAAGTGTATCAGTCAACTACAGGGAGACATAGGTAACGTATTCTGAGATTGGTGGTGTATTTTTGGAGTCCAAGCTTAGAGTCTGCTGCCTTTGGAAGAGAGGAGAGGCAGCTCGTGAGAATGACAAAGACCTGGTGAAGCTGTGTGGGGAGAAAATTAGAACTCAACAAGAACTCAAGCTAGCAAAAGCTGTAAAATGCAACAAAAAAAGGACTAGGGAGAATGTTCATCCTTTTTTTCAATGTGAGGGGAAACAGTGACAAAGGAGGAGGAAAAGACTGAAATACTTAATGCTGGCTTTGCCTCTCTCTTTAACAGAAGACTAATGTTAAATGGTATCCAGATGCTTAAGTTGAGAGAGACAGATTGGAAGCAGAATGAGGCATACATAGTCCAAGAGGAAATGTGGTTCATGACCTGTGACACCACTTGGAAGTCTATGGGGCCAGACAAGTTACACCCAAGTGTGCTGAAAAACTTGGCAAATGTCCTTATTAAACTTGTTCATCATCTGTTGGTAGTCCTAACTAGTCTAACTAGTCCTGTGCTAACTGGAGAGATCTCAGTGGATTGGAGACAAGCAAATATGACACCCATTTACAAGAAGGATCAGAAAGAGGGTTCAGGGAACTACAGACCTGTGAGTATCCTCAGTGTGTAGGGAAGGTTATGAAGGAAATCATCTTGAGTGCCATTTTTGCACCTTTTAGAGGCTAATCATGTCCAAAGCAAGTGGCCTGAAGTAGTGCTAGGGAAAGTTTAGGTTAGATATTAGAAAAAGCTTCTTTTTTTGGAAGGGTCAGGAGACTGCCCAGAAAGGTAGTTGAACCATAACCCCTGGATACAACTTAAGGGGGATATTGATGTGAAGCTCAGGAACATGATTTAATGGTGGGCTTGGTAGAGTGTGGTTAATGGTTGGACTTTATGATCTTAAAGGTCTTTTCCAGAATAGAGAATTCTCTCATTCTATGATTCTGTGTATCCTACTAAGGAAATGTTTAACTAAGCTGATCATTGGTATGCTCTAGCATGTCTCATGTCAGTGGCTGGGTTTCCTTGGGCTGTTTGTTCCATGTTTTGCTGGGTCATATGCAGTGGTTTGTTCTGACCACTGAATTTTGTTCGTAAACAGGTCTGAACACTGAGAAGAAAGTTTTAGCAGTCTTGTGCATATGGTTAGTGTCCTGCAGATGCAAAGAATATATGGCATGATCCTGACCAAAAGGTTATGTTTTGAAAAACAGTATAGGGAGATAATTGCTTTGTTTGGAGACATAGAAAAATAAATTGAAGCATTTTTTAAAATTTCATTTATTTATTCTTGTAAAGAGTATGTCTTACCTGTTGCAGAGTTTTCATTTTCCAATGAAGCAGCCATTTACAGAGATAAGGTTCTGCATTGGTTGAGTAATAATAACTGAAGTTTGTCCAGAATACCTAAGTTAACAGATACAGGGGAAAAAAAAAAACATTGGTGTCAAAATTTCTTGGCTTAAAGGAATTGTGTTCTATTTATATGCACAAAGTCTAATTCTGTTAGTGACAGTGTTACTGATAAGGATTTACATAAACACACCTGTAAGCACTTAGCTAAGGGGAAGTGCATTTGTGAATGCATAGATCAGTCACTTCGCTGGTTATGTAGATTTTTATAACTGAGAGAAATTAATGCTTATTATTGTAATAAGCATTTCTACTATTCCTATAGCATCTTTATCAGATTAAAGCTTTCTGAAAGGGGAAATATAGATAATATTCACTGCACAGCTCATTAGATTGTAAGATTTGACACTAAAGACTTTCATGTAAGAAAATCATGAGGTACAGACCCAGTGTAGAACTTGGTTGGTTCACTTTTCATGACCAAAAATTACTTTTGGCTTCTATTGAAATAGATGCCTGTTCTCTCTTGTATACGTGGACCTTATTGTCCTTTTGATCTGCAGAATAATGATGCCCTCTGCAATTGAAATAATTTCTTAGGAACAGTTGATGTTGTTGAGTTTACTTTCTGGTACTTTCCTGATATTTAGAGATTCAAGTAGGTGAACATAATATATTTGAAGGATTTCAGCTATGAAACTCAGCTTTAGCAAAGTATAGTGATGTAGGTATTTTTAAAAATAATTAAAGGTTATGAAAAGTGAGTTGTACTGTTAAAGAACTTGAAAATTTCTTTTGCATAAAAGATGTTACTGATTTATTTTCAATCTCCATATATTACTTTCAGTCTCCAGGTATATGTGAAGTACAGTATGAGTAGGCATATTTTTGCCTATTTTGCAAATACTAAATAACTCTAGACTAATCTTCACTACTGCAGAAGTAGAATATTGAGACATGTACTATTCACAGTATAGCTCATTGATTTTTGACTGACTGATTATAGTAAATTACATCAATCACTGGGGTGGCAGTGTAGAGATATGGAACCAATGTAATAGTAGTAATCATTTCTATCATGAAAAGCCAGCCTTTAGAATTAGTGTAGGAGCTAGTTTTCCAAGAACTAGCTATGTTTGAATATCATTTGATCTAAATACAACACACCTCCGTATAACTGATATTTTAATTTTTAGTAATCATTGACATTCCTTGGCAGAAGTTATTTATCTTTTGGAACACTGGCTTGTTAAGTTTTATTTCTGTACACAAAAATTTAAAAATAATATGCCTTATTCTGCTTTCCATTATCTCATATAACGAGTCAAGTATTTTCAGCACTTGTTTTTCAGTTATTTTCATGGTTGGTCTGGCAGTTGTCTCTACATCATCTATCACTGTGATTTACTGAGCTCTTTGAATAGTGAATACATATCTTCGCCTCCCAGTCAACCATATAATATAATAATTAGTACAACCAAAACAAAAAGCAAAACTTATAAATTTGCTAGTTTTAAGCACAAATTGGATTTTAGTAGAGTATTAATTTCTACAGAATAATTTTCTTAATATGATAGAAATTTTTCTTTAAATGACTAACACATTGCTTTAAAAACTCAATTTGAAGAAGCAACCTCTCAAGTGTGTCTTTTTCCATGTATGCTTAAGGAAAATTCAGATTGATACAATAATATCTTGTGCTTTTCTTTGTGTATGTTTTGTGGGGAAATCAGATGCTGAATGTGAAACTTGGCATTATAATATGTAATTAAGTTGATAAACCTAGTGTAATGTTGCTGAAAAGGCTATTTCATAATGCTCTGCTATCATACCTGCAGTGTAACAGTACAGAAGTAGAAAGTGACAAATGAAAAAGCACATAACTTTGAAAATTACACACTTGGGGGAAAGGCAGGATCATTTTGGAAGTTCTCTGCTTATTTAAGTATTCTAGCTCAAGTTCATATTTACAATATAAAAAAATAGGTGTCAGAAGTATACTTTTAGCTTTCTACTTTGTTGTCTTAGAAAGCAAATGTCTTAAGCTTCATTATAATTTTTCAATAGAACTTTATGTAAAAGATAATAAAATTAAATATCCCTAAAAGCCCATATTATTTCTTTGTGATTGCTATGACAGTGTGTTTGATTATTTAAATGTGCCCTGTGATGGTAAGTAAATATGAATGATTCCAAATAATTCAAATGAAATTTCACACTACTGGAAATAAGATTTTAATGAACTTTATAGTCTAGATTTGTAGAGACTGTAGTTGTTGTACATATTTTAATTAATGCAATCAAATGTAGACTTAAGAGATAACTTAGTAAAGATAACATATAATTTTATGATTACTTTGTTGCTTAATGTACTTTTTGAATAGAGACTATGAACAGTAGTTCAGTGAATGTTTAGTGGAAACATAGATAGAAGTATAATTACTTCAACTATAGAAAGGTACTTCCTGCAGAAGGAAAGATATATTGTTGTTTGGTTAGAGATAATATTCAATTTGAAGGCTAGATAACTGGAGTATGTTGCAAAATGTTAGATATTTTTGTTTGATATGTAGGAGTAGAAATTTACAATGCTTCTAGATAAAATCAGGTCTTACAACAGTCTAAGAGTGAAAACAGGATGGGCTTCAGGAATTGATGCTATACCCAAAGTATCTTATTAAATGTAAATATAAGAATGCTTTACAGTAATGTTTATTTTCAGCTTGGGCGGTGTTCTGTACATGTGAATGCATGCATACACTTACGTAATATTACACACTAACTTCAAGACTGAAAAACTTTATTAAATGTTTGAGGATATGAAAAGCAAACAGTTGACTTCTTTTAAAAGATAGCCACATAATTAACTCACAACAGGTATCACATTAAACAGATAGAGTATGAATTATTGAGGAGAAACTCAAAAGTATTTATAGTGATCTCAGAAACAAAAGAAATTGTTTTCTCATATTGCAGAAGATATAACAAGTGAAACCTTTGTTGAAGTGAAGGAGCTGAATAATTACTATAAAACTTCTGAAAAATGGTAATCTGTCAGCATCGTGATCATCAGTGGAACATAACCAGTGGGACTGTGTGAGCCACCTAGCTCTAGTTTCTTTCTGTCTTGACACTCAGAAATAGACAGAGGTCTTTTAGTGGCTGTGGCAGAATGAAAAATTAAAGCATAGAAAGTAGTTGGTAAGAGAAACTTCTAGTATGATATTGAGTATGTGAGCTAAAGTAGTAGGAAGATGTGATTAATTAGTATTCTTGGATATCCTTCTAGGTACATGTAATTTTGTGCATGTAGGCTTTTTAACCTAGAAGTAAATAGCTGTAGGGAAGATCAGAAGAAAAACCACCATTGGCATGGATTGGCTGTTAGCAATTTTCAAGCATTAGAAAATTGAGAAGGATTACTTCTCAACTGTAACATGAGTGTTGTCTGCAGAGAAGTCCATATTACATTATCCAAAGACATATGCACACAAATGTGAAGAAATGAATGCAAAAGGAACCTTTCTTTGTTGTAACTTTGCTGTCTCCATGCAGGATCCAGCTATTCCAGCAGTCTTTCATCTACTGCAGGGGTAACATAGAGCAGTGAACAGTTTGACATTGTAATGGGGTCACATGCTAATTTTGAACGTCTGACACTCCTTAGAATGACTAGAAGTTGGCGTAAGGTAGAAATAGCCAAATAATTTTTATTTCATAGCCATGAAATACAGAATTTAAACAGACATACAGAAGTGAAATGTACTATGACTATGAAAACAGCTGAATGAATAAAGAAACTATGAAGTGACAATTTATCATATCAGTATGACCTATGAAAATAGTACATCTTTTAAGAAACCATTGCAGCATTTAAGCATACAAATAAGGTAATCATTTCAGGACTTCTGTTTAAACAGCTTTTTGTGTTTGAGCATTCCTTTGACCCTAGTAAGTCTCTATGTGAAGCCTTCTTGTCAGTTAAGGATTTATATCCCATTCTAGTACTTTTTTTTATGAAGGAGTTAATGTGAAGTAGTGTGTCACACATCTAGAAAATACCCGTTATGTAAATCACATTGTCTCAGTGAAGTAAAAGCAGGTTTAGCTTTGGCACACATCAGCATCTTGTTTTCTAGTCGTATGAGTCAGTGTTTCAGTATTTTTATTCATACCGTGAAACAGTAGAATTAGGCTGTTATGGTACATGTTGGGAAAATATTGTGTGTTTGTACTTGAGTAATTGGTCTGTAATGATGTAATGGAAGGCAGTTTCTTAATTTATCATTTACTTCAAAGTTCATTAACTCAAATTATGAATGTTATTTTTAAAAAAAACACCCCACATTTAAAAATACATCTTCAACCATCCAGCCATTCCAAATCTGTGTTCTACTTTATCTCTGATTTAAAGGAATTTTCTGATTGTTTTTACATGTAAATAAAAGCATTTCTAATGATAATAGAAGTGAGCAATTGAGAGGATTTACTAGAATATGTAATAAAAGTTTTTAAAAAATATATTTTATATTATTAATTTGTACTATTGTAGCATGTAAATACTCTCATTATGGACAAGAAGCCTGCTGTTTAAGGGAAGGTGCTAAATCAAAGTGATTTTCCCTGGTGGAAAATGCTTAGAATGTAAGTGTAATTATAAATGTAGAAAAGATGGTTCCAAGTACAAGAAACAAACCATTACATCCCACTGTTTGGTGTGATAGGTAATGGTTTTAGTGTATTCGTGATACAGTCTCTTCAATTTTCATTAGGCACCAGAGTAAAGGAAAGTTTAAGTCCGGTTTTGGACTGAAAGTAAGTAAAGGAAAGTTAAAAGTCCAGTTTTGAAGATGATGGTGAATGTCTCTGCAGACTGCTTCTCAGTATGAAGTGTATTGTGGAAGAATGTGTAAACATGAGAAGTGAGTAGTGGAGCCTGGAATTACCACTGGAGTTCAGAGACCAGGACCACTATCTTAATGGATAGAATGAAAAGGAAAAATAGAAAGAGTTGCAATGATAGTTTTACTCAATGAAAGCTGAGTGAAATCAACAAAAGATGCAGCGAGAGGGATGGCAGGATCAGTTACACAAAGTAGAGACAGTGTCCTTGATGTTAAGAGAATGAAGTGTAAACCCATTGTGTCTTTCAGCAGGACTAACAAAGACTGCCACTGGCGTTTTCAAGATGGAGAAAAAAAACCACATCTCTTCAAACTCTTACCCTTCACTTCCGATCTGAACAAACAGTATTTGATTGGAAGAACAGTTGATTAGTTGTGCCAGTGAAGATACACTGTGGAAATAAATAAGGTTTTGAACTGGCAAAGGAATTGTTTGAAGCTTTTAGAGGAAGAGTACACTTGATTGAGTAAATGAAGCTTGAATTGTGGATCTTCCATAGTTTCCACTGATGATTTCCTGGCCTCTATGTATTGTCTACCCCAAAGGTCTGTCTAGCCCCGTGTTTTGTCTCCCACAGGGCAGATGCATATAAATGATATGGATTGCTGTATTTTTAATAAGATCTATTCTGAGATGCATGTAGTTTATATATTTTTAATAACTCTTGGTGGGTTTTCCCTCCATGAATTTGTCTGATCTTTCATCCCCTTAAGCTCTTGCTTTGTTGCAAGCTTAGCCCAGTACTTCTACCACTGAGGTTATTTTGCACACAGGGATCTGTAGATTCCAGTCTAGCAGTGAACTGATAACTAGGTAATGTTCATATGATCTAACTACTATTTTTAAAAAATGACCATTACCAATGTGTGCAACTGTAGATTCTCGGAGCATCACAGAATGTTAGGGATTGGAAGGGACCTCTGAAGATCATCAAATGCAAACACTCTACCAGAGAAGAAACAAAACTAGGGCTTGTCCCTGAGAAATGCATCCAGACAGGTCTTGAAAATCTCAAGAGGAGACTCCACTACCTCTCTGGGGTACCTGTTCCAGTGCTCTATATCGCTTTACAGGAAATAATTTCTTCCTAAGGAACTGGAAGTGCTGTCAGAACAAATGCAATTTCTTGATTTTCTGCATCCTCAGTCATTGCTCCTTTCCTCACTTATACTAGCTAATTTGACTCTCCATGTTGCCAGACAAAGAACAATTGCTTAATTCAAAGCAAGTTCTGGTGACCTAGTCATGATGCACTTTTTCCCAATGTTGTCAGTTAATTTAAATAGCTACGTGGAAGGGTGTCAGCATGTTACAAGCAGCTGTGCTGAGAGAATATATTACTGCTTTTTATCCTACCTTCAACTGCCTGTCTTGTCCTTCTGCCAGAAGTAATCGCTTGTGATTTAGATCTGTTTACAGAACAGCTTGTGCAAACTTTTCTTTGTTATAGTCAAAAGGGCTAGTAAATACCTACAGTTTAAGCCATGTAGGCTGATTTTGCCTAAAGCAGACTCAGACAATCTGATTCTTCGTTGTAGAAACAATCTAACTGGTGTTTAAAGACAGCAATAAACTCTTTACTGGAACAGCTGGACCTGTCTGATTGACTAAAGCTATTGTCATAGAAGATTAACTTCCCTCGTGTATTCTAGAATGCTAGAATAACTTAGGTTGGGATATGCACTTTTGAGGTCATATACTCCAATCCCCTGCTGAAGTTAGATCAGGCTGACCTGCCAATTTTTTTTATTTCTTCAAAGTTAGATTTTCCTCAGCCTCTCCAACCATCCTGTTCTGTGCGTTGACCACCTTCCTCCTGAAGATTGTTTCCTTCTATTTTATTAGAATGGTGCTTGCTACTCCTTCTGACTTTTGTTTCTGAGTGATCTGTGCATTTCTGAAATGAGTTGGTTTCTGTCTTTTCTATAACTAACTAGTTGAGGATAACAACAAGGACACTGTGGTAGACTGTCAGAAACTGCCTCTATTTTTGGTAAATTAAAGTCTTTGCTCTCATCTGTTGAGACAAACATCTCCCCATCAGGTAAGTAAGGCACTACCGCTCATGTGAACACAAAAGATTTGCTCTGTGGTCTTCCCATAGACTTCACTGAGGCTGAATGACTTGTAGTTCTCTGGATCTTTGTTGAAGAGAGGTACCTTTATTTAATCATCACATCAGATATTTTAATTGATTAGTGAGACCTTTCAATGTGTTACATTGATATTCTTTGCACATGGGATGCATTCTGTCTTGTCCCTTGAGGTTTGGATTTGCTTATCTGGACCCTGACCAGTAGTCATCTTCTACTGTGGGCAGACAGTCTGCAGACACTACCATTAGGCTTAAGAACCCTGGTGGACCTGAGAGCAGAACTTGGCAATAAAAAGTAAGGCAAAGAAGGCATTGACTAACATTTCAGCATTTCTGTGTCTTTTGTCATAACCTCTACTATGTCATTTGTTGCTTGGTCTCATGTCTTACTCAGCAGGGACCCACATACTGACCTTGGATGATTTTTGGTGCTAGCATACTTACAGAAGTTCTGTTTTCCTTCCTGCTTCAATACTTGCTCATTGGATGCTTCTGTGTTCCTCTTAAGTAGCCTTCCACCTTACAGACACTTCTAGCATTCTCTTTTTTCTTCTCATTTTCCTTAGAGATATTATATTTACTGCCATCATATTTGCAGGGTGAATTTATCAGGAGGATTTTTGCATGCCCTCAGTGACTGCTCCCACAATTTCATCTGCTTTCAGCTGGAAAAATACCTGACTTTTACTAAATAGTTGAATAACCTGAAGTTTCTGCTTGTGAGTAATTGAATATGTTCTGTAATTGCAGCTCCTCCTATCTTAAGCAGGAATCTGGTACTAGAAATACTTTTTTCCATTATGTTACAAAATAATTGAGCTAGAGTGCAGTCCAAATCCTTATAATAATCAATTTACATAGAAGAGTGTACTGTAAAATGAAACTAATTTTTTCTGATACTGGAGTGATTATTCCTGCTTAGTTTGTTCATAAAATGCACAAAGGAATTTCTTAAGGCAAATCTCATTGTTCAAACAGTTTAAGTGCTTTTCAGGTGTCTCAGATATGTATTTAAGCAGTTTTATTTCTCTTTTTCTGGAATCTGAGATACTCCATTGAAAATAGACAGCTCTAAATGATTTAGAAGTTTAACTGGATCCAAAGCTGTTTAATCATACCCTTCCTAAAAAGAACTCTTTTCCTAATATTGTCTTACAAGATGATGACTTGTCTGAAAAGACAAATTGCTCTTATGATATAAAGCAGTTTATAAAGCACAGATACTAACTTTGAGACAATCCTACATAATAGTTTACAAATGTGTAAGATGCTCAGTGACAGTTTCAGGCTTTATGAGATGAAGTAAAATGAGTTCTAAAATTTGATGACTTCATGTTGAACAAAGTTAAATTTTGGCTTTGATCTTCAGGGATGTTTGTGGTGACTCATTTGTGGTTCAAAGCGTGATGGTTTTAGTAACTTGTTGCTGGATGATGCTATATGTTAAGATATATATATATATCTTAACATAAGTGAAAGGCATAAGTGAAACAACTTCTGTGTTGTAGCTGCAGTTCAAGTAGTTTATGTTTTAATTACTATCCTTACCCTTATAATTAGGCCAAGATGACAAATATTAGATTTTTATTAAAAGTAGCATTATATTTCGAGGCTTTAAAAACATACATTATTTCTGTAATCTAGTCAAAACATATGTATGTTACACTACTTATTGAAGTCCCTTCTCAATGTTCTTTAGGTGACAAAGGAACAAATCACAGTCTTTGTGTAATTATTATAGCAAATTGCATTTGACATGTAACAGGAAAAAAAACCCAACAAAACCAATGCTGTTGTCATTCTGAGGCTTCTTGCTGAACCTAAAATGTTATTCTTTATAAGCCAGTCAAAAGCCTCTTTTACTAGTTGTGTGTGGTTTTGTTTTTTTTTTTTAATTCTGTAACAGTGTGGTTTTGGCAAGTTAACTTTAGAGGTGAAATAACTATAAGACTTAAAACCAAACTTCTACTGTTCTGTTACTCAGTCAGTGTAATTGACCTGCTGAATTAGGAGGTGCATACAGCATCAGTGGTCTGTGTAAGGTCCAGTACCCTGTTCCATGTGCTTCCAAGCCAGTCTTCTACTTCTAGCATGTTAATTCCCATGGACCATGAGTCGGGGAAAGACTCTCAATTTCAGCAAATGATGGATTGCAGGCAAAACCTTTTCTCTGCTAAGCTCTAAAATTCCACTTTCTCCATTCACCGTGTTCCCAGGGCAGGATGGCTGCCATACTCAGTCCAGTGCCATGTGTCTCTCTCCAAACAAACAGATGGAAGTGAAGAAGAAGCCGGAAACAGAAAACTCCAAACCAGTTGTAATAGTTTGCAGAGTCACAAAAATTCAATCTGCCATAGCAGCTTTCCAGTGCTTCAGGCAAGAAACCCACTCAAATTCAAAATAAATGAATGATAAAATGCTAACATCTGTGTCTATGAAATTTCAATTGATGATTCAGCACTGGCAGTCCTGATACTGCCAGTTTTTAATTTGG
Source organism: Phoeniculus purpureus (assembly GCA_028565055.1). Taxonomy (NCBI): domain Eukaryota; kingdom Metazoa; phylum Chordata; class Aves; order Bucerotiformes; family Phoeniculidae; genus Phoeniculus; species Phoeniculus purpureus. The sequence goes on along the minus strand of JAOXOE010060612.1, from coordinate 2,958 downwards.
TTTCATCTGTGAGTTATCATTTTAGAACTCACCTTCAGACATATAAAATACACTGCAGGAAGTATTGTAACAACAAAGAGAAAAATCTTAGGCAAGTAGAGGATGGAAGTAATATACAGTAAAGTATATTACTGAGTTGTTGATATTTTAGTGAGAAATACTTTCACATATGTAGTCACGTGAAAGTGAATATATGCAATATCTTTACTATGAATCTTAGAGTTATGGTGGTATTCTAAAGAAGTCATAGTGGTTATATAGATGTATCAGTTATTACAAGTTTTAAAATGAGTTAGACGTTACAGTTACCTAAATCAGCATACTGTTAGTATCAAAAATCAAAAGTACTGTATAATTAACTTGTAGGAAAACAAATTTTTTTTAAGTCGCACAAGTCACAGAATCACAGAATGTTGGGGTTTGGAAGAGACTTCTAGAGATGATCTAGGCCAACCCCCTCTGCCAAAACCAGAAACACCTGAGGCAGGTAACACGGGACTGCATCCAAGCAGGTTTATAAAGTCTCCAAAGAAAGAAACTCCACAACCTCAGTTCCAGTGCTCTATCACATTCATAGTAAAGAAGTTTTTCCTGATGTTGAGATGAAACTTCCTGTGCTCCAGCTTGTACCCATTGACCCTCATCCTATCATGTGACACCGCTGAAAAGAGACTGTCCCCTTCTTGACCCCTATCCTTCAGATAGACATCAATAAGATCCCAAATCAGGCTTCTCTTCTCCATTCAGGGCTGCTGTGAGTAAAAGTAATGGATGCCTAAGCAGGATTGGATTGAAATTTAACATACCAGAAAGGGACAGCCAGAGACTTGGAATTTTTGGTGTTGGTTTTGTGGTTTTTCTGGCAGTTGTTTGGTTGGTGGCTTTGGCTCTGGGGAGCATTTTGACTGTTTCTAGTGAGAGCTAGTACCCAACATTATTTGTTAAGCTGGTTCACAAAGATTTTTCCTTCTGAGAAGTCTACGTCTTTCTTAAATTCATAGTAGAGCCTGTAAGATTTCTTATCTCTGCAACAAGGGGTTGGGATATATTTAACACCTCAGTCACGGCTAGCCTAAAAATTATATGCCAAGGCTTTGGAGAGGAATGGATTTTGGAGAGACCTTCAAATCCTTACTTCAGCACTGTCAATATAAGACTTGATAGGACCAATTTACAAAATGAAGAAATTTTTAAAATGTTCTCTAATGAAGTGTCATCAGAAGCAGTAGGTTTGAAGAGAAGGTGTTTGACATGCAGGAGGGTAATTGGAGTGTTTAGAGGCATGCAGATGGATGACATTTTATCAAACTCTGTTACCGCAGATTGTACTGAATAGGAAAATGCACACTGTATAATTTGTTCTGGGAGGTATTTAATATCTCCTGTTAGCATGTGTCACTGTGCCCAAAGTTATCTTTAGCTTGCCCTTTTAAGTTTCTGATTCCGTTTATGTTAATAATAAAATAACTGGAAAGCCCCTAGTGCTGATATGTTCTATGACACATGAACATGAAAGTCATAATAGCATGAAAGTCATAATAATCAGTAGACATGCTTGTAACCTAAATAATATGGCAAGACTGTACTAGTGGTTTGATACATGTAAGTATGACACTAGCATATGTTTTGTCTTGAATTGGAGGCAAAGTTTTGCGGTATATCTTTACATCTCAGCTTCAGAAATGAAAGTGGAATGTTTAGATGCACAAAAGTCTATATATTTTGAAGAGCAAACTTCCTTATGTTAGGGTTTTTGATGAAATTCTCTAAGGAGCCACTCTGCCTAGGAGAAGAGATTGCCTATTATGATCAGGATTTTTTGACATATTTTCAGCTTCCCAGCTGGAATTTCCTTGTCTTCCATGTGAAAACTTTTATGTTGTTTGTGATGTACAAAGCTCACATTTTCAATCAAACTGTAGGTTCTTAGAAAAAGACTGATAATGCTGTGAAGGAGAGGATGTAAGGAAAACTCTGTCTTTATTGTTCTAAAGTAAAGCTTCGATTCAGCAGGTACCTAAGGCAAGTAATTGTTTTGAATATAAAGTAAGAAATTATTTTCTTGAGATGTAGATTTGTACATCTCTTATCTCTTCTGTCATACACTGATGCACTTTGCTTATTCAAGGGATAATAGCATGTAACAAGTACAAACATGGTATTACGTTTCTCTGTGTAATGCCCACTAACTGACTTTAAACATAAGACATTGTTTGTGCATTAATAAGAGTAATATATTGTTATTAATATAACAATATTAATGCTTTCCTCTTGGCTCTAAGAGCTTCAGAAAGTCAGGAAAGACATTGTACAAACCGAATCATTAATGCTATTTTAAGGTGATTTAAGTATCTGTATGTATATACTGTATGTGTGTATGTATATATTTTTTTTGTTGTTGTTGTAGCCATGGTTTCCTAAGTTTGGAAATACCTCATATACTTAGAAAATAAAGTAGATTTTCTAATGTTTAGATTCTGCTGCTGTTTTCAAAATACATTTTGAAAAGTAAACTCCATTTCAATCTTTTTCACTTTTAATCAATTAAGTATAGCACACAGCATGGGGAATAAGCAGGAGGAGTTAGAAATCTGTGTCCAGTGAGGTCATTATGGTCTGGTGGCAATTACAGAGACCTGGTGGGACAGCTCACATGACTGGAATGTGGTCATGGACGGCTGTGTCCTTCTCAGGAGGGACAGATCAGCAAGGTGGGGTGGTGGAGTTGCTCTTCATGTGAGAATGCGTTGAGTTCTGTCCGGGGCAGACAAACAGAGAGTTGAGAGGGTGTGGATCAAGGGGCAGGCTGGCATGGGTGACACTGCTGTGGGTGTCTATTACAGGCCACCAGATCAGAATGAGGAAGTTGATGAGGTCTTCTACAGCTGACAGCAGCCTCACAGCTACAGGCCCTGGTTCTCATGGGGGATTTTAACTACCCTGATATTTGCTGGAAGA
>JAOXOE010060540.1:0-32140 GCA_028565055.1 Phoeniculus purpureus | reverse complement strand
CTGTTTGGCTGCTCTCCAGCCACTCCGACCCCAGCCTGTAGCTCTGCATGGGATTGTTGTGGCCAAAGTGCAGCACCTGGCACTTGGACTTATTGAACGCCATTCTGTTGGACTCTGCCCATCTGTCCAGGCGGTCAAGGTCCCGCTGCAGAGCCCTTCTGCCCTCCAACCTAGCCACCACAATGCCATCACATACTCTGAGAAAAACACAATACGAGATTACTACCATATTGATCTTTGAGTTTTTATATTAGAGACCTAGGGAAAGCATGTCAGTCAAACAGAGAGGGGTACAACCACCCTGTTTTCATTCTGAGAGACTTGTCAGGTCCCCTATGAGTTGCACGCCGTGGTCTGCAGATGCCAAATTCTCAGCCATAGTCCAGGCCAATGAACTCTTCAGTTCTTCTAGCTTGTTCAGCAAAACTCTCATCAGACAGGCCTGATTCCTTAGAGCCTGAACTGCATCCTTTGATGCAGGAAACATGCCTTTTAAAAATAACCCAGTCTCTTTTCTTGCCAAAGGTTTAAGGATTCTTGAGTCCTTTTGCTTCTTTCAGAGCAGTTCAGCTAAGCACGAAGGAATTGTCAGATGCCTCTCCCAAGGCTTCTTTTCTCCCCAATACTTGACCATCCCCAGCTTTTCTCAGTGGAATAAATGACAGTTTCTCTTTCTGCTCAAGGACCGTGGTGGCTGCATGGCTGGCCATGTGATGAACACACTATGGCATCAGCAGAGGCTTCCCCATTGCCACAAACATGCCCGAGAGAGTTCTGTTTCCTTCTGGCTCTCTCTTTCTCTCCCCTCCTCCTGCTTTGATTACAGGGGAAAGGGGAGTGTTTTTCAGCTCACCACAAGTCACTGGATGCAGCTATGGGTGGCTCCATATGAGGAGGAATCAGCACTTGATGGCTCTTGCTACGCCTGGCTGCCTTGGAAGGCAAGCGAGGGAAGGGCTTTCCATCAGCACAGCACAGAAAGCTCTGCTGGCACCGGGGACTGCCATTCCAACTTGGGGACAGGGACCAGGCCAGATCCTGGCCTGCTTCTCAGCCCTCCTCCCCCAGGCAGAAGGGGTCCAGGAGGCAGCTGCTGCCTCCAGCAGGGAACGGAGTCACGGCTGCAGGTCCCACCGTGTCCTGTCCTGTTTCCCCCTCCACCCGGTAATGTGGAAGGAAGACAGAGCCCAGTGTCGATATGCTGGGAGAGAGCTCACAGAGAAAAAAGGAGCTGGGCTGATCAGTCAGCCCTCTCTTATAGTGTAACCTTTTGCCCACCCCTTCCAGGACAGGTTACTGGAAGAATTCTCTTAAAGCGAAACGCACATTTTTCTTAATGAAAGCACAACTCTATACTCTGAAAATTTTGGTAATTTTCAAACTGTAACAGTGCTTCAGGCAATGAAAATAGAGAAGTAATAGTAAGTTGGGACTGTTTCACTTGTGGATGGTCAGAAGCAATGGTCAGAACTCACTACTGTCTTGCAAGATTTTTGTTTTTCAGCCTTAATTTTTTCACCATGATCATCTTAACACGCTTTCTTCTCACGCACCAGAAAATACCTTTGTGATGAGTATTTTGCGTACAGCTGCTCTTGGGTAAAGCATCAGTGTTTGCATTTAAAGGAATCCCTAAAGCAGAGCTGCTGTTTTCTTCTGACAGACAAAACTATGCACTTCAATGTTGATTTCCACACACCACTCCCCCACCCTGCCCCGCCTTAAGAGATGAAGAGGTGTTGAGTCTTGTCTTTGCTCTCAGACTTGGTTTGGTTTCTCCAGATAAATGAATTGATAGATGCATAGTGGAAAGGTTTTTTCCAGGCTTGTACAGTATACAAGTGTGCAAATAAAAAATCTGAAAGGTACTCACTGATGTGTTTTCAGATTTTTCTATTAGTCTTTACCTAAGAACTACTTCTGATTGAATGAGTTTGCTAGAGCGTAAATCTTCTATAGCATTTCAGAAGAAAAATTATACAAACAATTCCTCCAGTAACACAAAATATACGTATGTGTTATATGACCTTAGTTTACCTTCCCATGTAAATGTGGAGTTGGTGTTCTGTGTGAAGGTGTCATGCTTGTTCTTTTAGTCCTATTTATGGGTAAATAGATTTTGGCTTGAAGAAGGCTTTTTCATTTTCTAAAAAGAATTATGAAAAGGTCAATGGTTAAATAGAGAAATTAGTCTGTACCTGAAGAAAACACTATGAAGGGAGTGGATCCTCTTCTGTTTGACCTACTGACTCAGGGACATAGGTAGCTGCTGGGCAGTGGTTTGGTTTCAAGTAGCGGCAATGTGTAGTCTGTTGTATAGGGACACAGAAAAGAACTGAGGGTTTCAAGGACTAGGGATCAAAAGAAATTAAAGAGAACTGTAAGGATTTGAAGAGGAACTGGGTTATTGCAGGGACGGAACATAAAGATACAGGACAAAACCCCATGAAAACTAATTTTCATTAATTCTGCTCCTCATGTAACTGTTTTTGTGGAGGATCACTCTTAAAATAGCTATGTCAGACGTATTAAGTAAATGAGTATTGAAGTAAATGAGTTACCCATGTTGTTATGATCTTGTTCATATGAGTTAGCTCAAACGTCATCTCTCTCCTGTTAACCAGATGCATGGAGAGGTGCATTTTCTGGAGTTCCTGAGTTCTCAGGTTAGGTTGGGAGCAAAGTGGTCTTAAAGCATTTTCAAGCGAATACTTGGGCCATTTTGATTAATGTGTTACTCATTAACATCATGTTTCTGTGTTAAGGTGAAGTGTTTGTTTCCTATTTGGATACTTAATTTTCTATTTGGTGCTTAAGTTCCATAGGGACAAACTTTCCTGGTAACTTAGTTCTTCTTCCCCCTTTTCTGCCTATTTACCCATTTGAGCTTTTTCCTTAATAGTGACAAGAAGAGAAGTAGCAAAGAAGTCTATTATCTGCATCAGAAGGCAGGCAAGACATAGGAAGTGATTCTATTTCCTACATTTTTATAAAGCCATAATAGAGCTTGTTTCCAAAGGATTTTCAAATTAAGGTGGATTGTCCAGCAGATTGTTAGCAAAATCACTGCTGAACTATTTTTAATTTTGAGTTGCAGAGGTCTTAAATTTATAGTGTGGATAAAAAATGCTGGCTAAAGTTTCTCTGTAGAGGCAGGGCCTTAAGTAACCACTAAAGATTTGATAATCTCTAGATGGCAACAGGTGAAAATACTCTTTAGTAGAGTTGGGGTAACTGTTGGTTATGAATGTCTGTCTACTGACAGGCTTTGACACTTGTTTTCCAGCATCTTTATAGTTACTTCTTCGGCTTTGTGCTAGAAAGGTATGCTATGTTAATTCAATCAGTATAGCCAAAGTGGAAAGAAAAGACGGTTTACTTAGACGTGAAAGTGAATTTGAATCGCTTATTGTTCGAGAGATTGTCCTGTTCTGAGAAAAAGGGTTAGTCATTAATAAGAATGTTTTGGCCTGATAACCCCATTGTTCTAGGGTTATAAACACAGTGCACCTGCAGAATCACTGCTTACTAAAACTACACTGCTGTGTTCTCTTATGTAGGCCACTAGCTCACAGTTGCTTGAAATGAAATGCATTGAAAAGAAATTTCTGGCCATCTTGGGGTGCCCACGTAATGCCTTTTTGTAGTGCGTAATTCTTCTTGTCAGTCCATGTGATGAAAATAAGAGGTGATTTTCTACAAAACGTTGTGCTTTGCTTCTTTAACTTGCTTTGCCTAACTTCTGCTGTCTTGTGTTCAGAAATTTTGTATTCCTGTAAGCTCACTTGACAAGTTACATTGGAGTTTCACTGAATCACTTTGGTTTGAAGAGATCTTCCAGATAATCAAATCCAACTCCAACCATTGATGTAGCACTGCCAGATTACCACTAAGTCATGTTCCTAACGATCTCTTGTCTTTCCAGGCTTTTTCCTTGCACTTGCTGCATCCTAACCCAATGAAGTTTGTCGTTTCCAAGGCTTTTGCTGAAAGAACAAATTTTGAAGTGTAATAAAAATACTTTGGTGAACTGAATTGCACCTCTTGCAGATTATTACATTTAGCAGTCTTGTCACCACTGGAGCTGTTTAGATTATAGGACTAGTGATGACAAAATTGGAGAGCTATCACATAGCCTTAGGAGAGGGGAAACTGGGGCATGTGAGTGTCTGTTATCCAGGCTGTCCAATGGTATTGATAGAAAATACAATTTGCAGGGTGTCTCTGAGAGCCAGGTTTCTAGGATATGAGGTTAATTATGAACTCTGGTAAATAAAATACTGTCTTGATCCAACAACTTGGATTCCCTGTGAGTATTTGGTATATGAACACTGGCAAAACTGTGTTTGGGACTCTGTTATGGTGTAAAAAGGAATGCTTTTGCATGTGAAGCAAACTGCTATTATTATGAATTTATGACTCACAAAAAGGAAGGGGAAGTGGGTCTTGGTGTATATATAAAAAGGAAATGTGGCAGTCTGATCTGTAGTTATGTCTGAACTCCTCTAGTTTTGCTCTGGCTGGACGTGGCATATTTTATGTTACAAAAAGTTGACTGAGAACTTGAATTCTACGTTTACTCACCTAGGCAAATGTAGATGTTCCAGAAAACATTGTGAAACAGAGCTGATGTAGGCAGATTTTCAAAAGCAGATTTGCTATACTGTCTCTAGAAAAGTATATAATCAACCATGGATATTCATGCTTCAGTTTTGCAAATCAAGTGTCATGAAACTTATTCTGTGATCTGCTAGTCTGTACTGTTTCCACTGTTTATGCCTGTGTTAAAGGAGGCGTATGTGCCCTTGTACTCTGAGGTCTGTATTTGGAAAGCCAGAGACACCATTCCTACAGGCTTCCAAAAATCCAATGTCTGATATTCATTACTATAGAAAGGCTATAAGAAGGCCTCTGTTTTTTGCAGAGGATCTCTCAGATGTTGTTGAAATAGGAGCAGCCCTGTGAAAAGGGCTTTGTTTTTAAAACAAAGGCAGATACCTTGCAAGTTGAAAGATGATTGTTCATTTAAAGTCTGCTTTAATTATAAATTTACATTTCTGTTAAATATTCTCAGTAGTAATATTTGCTATTACTATTATTAGCATAGTGATGCTCTCAGTGAAAGTTTGAGAGTTCAACATGAGCACAAGTGGTGATAGGTCCCATGTCTTTGGTTCCAACTCTCTTTTGCCTTGCATATTTTCAGTTGTTTGCTGCTACAGACAAACACCCCATGCTCACAAGCAGGCATACTGTCTTGCACACCTTGATACCTAAACCAGTCACCTGTGTATCTTTTAGAAAGAGCTACAGTTCAGCAGTGGTTTATTGACTTTTATAATTTTGCAATAATTTCTGCTATGCATTATTTAAGGTATTAAAAGAGGTACTACTGAAGAGGAAGCTGTCTTTACAGCAACCAAGATTTATGTGTGTTGAATACATTGTAAACTTCATGGGATTATTTTGTGAAACTTGTCTACAATATATTACTCTACTAGATAATAACTTGCTAATGGGACTGACTGACCTGGCTGCTTAGATACTTCTCTTCCAGTTCTACTTCATGAAACTTTGTCTTAAACAGAAATATGCCTAAAAGTAAACAATATTACATTGATTTAAGTTTTTTAGACCTATGTGTATACATAGTGCGTAAATCTGAGAGCCCTCTTTTCTGGATTGTATAGTGGTGTGCCTTCATTAAAAGCAAAAGTGACAATGTGTTAGTTCATGTGAATTGGTAATAGCAGTCCCATCAGAAGAATTTAGGAACTTAAAACAACAATATAAACCGGGTATAATTGTGGTAATTTGTTCTCTTTATCAAAATTTTCATGTATCTAACAGAGTTGGAACAAAAATAGGTCTTTTTGCTGTTGAGCTGATAGATGAACAACTGAAAACTGCTGAGTTACATATGTCACAGGTATGTACCTTCCAACCTGACCTTCAGTGTTTCCAGAATGGAGCATCTACCACTTCTCCAGGCAACTTGTTCCAGTATTTTACCACCTTGATTAAGAAAGATTTCTTTCTTCTAGCCAGTCTAATTCTACTCTTTTTTATGTTTAAAACCGTTGCATCTTGTCCCACCTATCCTTCTTATGGGTACCCTTTTGGTACTGCAATTCCACTTCTGTTCCTGGCACAACAGGCCTTTCTTTGATCAGAGCTGGATGCAGTGTTTCAGGTGGCATCTCAGCAGGTCAGAGTGGAAGAGTCAACTCACTTGGCCACCCTTCTTTTGATGCAGATCACAGTACAGTTGACTTTCAGATTGCAAGCACACATTATTGGTTCATATCATGCTTTTCATCTACCCATATCCCCCCGAGTCTTTCTTCACAGAGCAGCTCTCAATCCCTTGATCCCCCAGATTGTGTTGATACTAAGAGTTGCCCAAATGCAGGGTGCAGGACCTTGCACTTGGCCTTGTTGAACCTCATGTTTGAGGTGAACCTCAAGTGTGAACATAGGTCCACTTCTTAAGGTTATTCACTTGGCTTCCCATCTCCCACATGTGTCACCCATACAACTCAGGTTGGTGTAATCTGCAGACTTGCTGAGAGTGCATTCAATCACAGCACCTTGATGAAAATGTTAAATAATAATAAAATGTTTTAGATTACTTCTAACACAAACTCTATCCTCAGCCAAAGGCTGTAGAGAAGTCCAGATGATATCCATAGCTATACCCCTCTTCACTTATGTAGTCACTCCATCGTAGAAGGCCAATGGGTTGATCAGTCAGGACTTGCTCTTGGTTAAGCCATTCTGTCTGGCTGAAATCATAGAATTGTTGAGGTTGGAAAAGACCTTTAAGAGCAAATCCAACCATTAAGCTAACTCTGCCAGGCCCAGTGCTAATCCATGACCTTATTAGGATATCTATACGACTTTTAAATATGTCCAGGGATGGCAATTCAGCCACCTCCCTAGGCAGCCTGTTCCAGTGCCATATGACCCTTTTAATAAAGTTTTCCCTGATACTCTAGCCTCAATTTCTGCCAGTGCAGCTGGAGAATCACCTCTTCATCCTCCATGTGCCATAGCATGTATTCTAAGAGGATCTGTTCCATGATCTTCCCAGGCACAGGTGAGCCTAAGAAATCAGTAATTCCACAGTTGTTCTTTCTATCCTTTTTGGAAATGAGTGCAGTGTTTCCTTTTTTCCAGTCACTGTGGACTTCACCTGACTGCCATGATTTCTCAAATATCCTGGAAAATAGTTTGTCAGCTATACCAGCCAGTTCCCTCAAGACAGATTCATCTCATCAGGTCTTACAGAGCTATGTATGTTTAGATTCCTCACGTGGTCATGAACCCAAGCTTCTCTTACAGTGATCTTTTCCCCCCTGGACTGTCCACTTGAGAGATTTGGGAATAGAAGTTGCCAGTAAAGGCTAAGGCAAAAAAACCAAACCAACAATAGTTGAGTACCTCAGCTTTCTCCTGCAATACATGGTGCTGTCAGCTCCATCTTGTTACTACCTTGCTAGTCCTGCTTATCTGGGTTGGGGAGGTGTGCTTTCTTTAGTACTTCTTTTCTCATTGACGTACATATAGACACTCTTCTTATTTTTTTCACCCTGTGTCAAGTTCAGCTTCATCCACACCTTGGCCTTTCTGACTCTATCCCTACATATACAGCTGGGCAGTGCTCCTATACTCTTCTCAAAATACCTATTCCTGCTTTTACTGCCTGGGCTGCAAGGGAGTGTTTGCTTGGGTGCCTGGAGCACCTATTTCTCTGCCTTCTTTACAGCCCTTGTTGTCTGCATATTTGATTCCTTCTTCTCTCTCAGCTGTTGTTGTGTAACATTTTTTATAATTTCTTAAATACTTATCACAGAGGTGCTACCAGTGTTACTGATGGACTCAGATTTGGCCAGCAGTAGGCCTGTCTTGGAGCCAGCTGTTACTGGCTCTGACAAACATGGGAAACTTCTATCTTCTCACAGAAACCAGCCCTGATAGCCCCCACTTACCAAAGTGTTGCTATGTAAAGCAAAGAAAAGATTGCCTGTGATAAAGAGATATATTATTATTCACATTCATAACCAATGTAGACAGAAATTGCCAATCTATATGTGATCATATTTCCTTGAACTACACAAGGAATTTGACCTTGTTTTGTCACAACTCCAAGACAGGTACTTCGAGAAGCACCTCTCCATAGGGTGTCCTGGGGCAAGTTGAGTTGTGTGAATAGGTGGGTGAAAAAACTAGTATAGGGAGTAGAGTGAACTCAGCACCTTGTATTGTTTTATGTGTGGTTACTTATGACTTCAGTAGTTTGTTGCCTAGAAAAGATCTACAGCTGAAAAGCGTAGTGTAGCTGACTGCAAAGGCAGTAAAAATTGGGATACTCATCCTATAGCCCACATATGAAATTGTAAACAAGCTGTGCAGCAGTCATTATTTTGAATAATGAAATGTCTATATACACAGAGATCTAGATAAATGCCATGACTCCTACTGATAGTCTCTAGGTAACTTATCAAAAATCTTAGGATACTGTATATGATTGTAAGTCTGTCATGATGGAAAAGTTGGGAATTATAAGGAGAATGACTATCAATTTAAACTGAAGTGCTAAACCAAAATCTCTTAGTTTAAAGAGAGATTGATATAGTGAGTATTTTGTTTCACTTTTGGAGGATTTCAGGTTTTTTTACTGTAACTAGAAAGCTTCCAGAAAGCTGTGGGAGTTTTGTGCTGGTGCTGTGGTTTGCGGTTTATTGAGGTTTTTTCACACTTTGGGAAAAAAGCAATTGCAGGATTGACAAAGATGATAAAATAATCCAAGTGTATAAATGGAGTGTAAACAGTAATGTCAGACTGATTAGTGATTTGCAGTAAAATGTGAGCAACCTGTGCTCTGTCATTTAATAAAATCGTTGCACTTTTTCTGTGGGGTTTTTTTTTTAATTTTTGTAATTGCAATACAAAATACATCTATAAATATGTGAAGGGTGGGTGTCACGAGAATGGAGCCAAGCTGTTCTCAGTGTCATCTAATGATAGGGCAAGAGGCAATGGGTGTAAGCTGGAACATAGGAGGTTCCACATAAATATGAGAAGAAACTTCTTCACAGTGAGGATGACAGAGCACTGGAACAGGCTGCCCAGGGGTGTTGTGGAGTCTTCTTCTCTGGAGACGTTTAAAACCCACTTATGTTCCTGTGCAGCTTGGTCTAGGTGATCCTGCTGTGGGAGGGGAATTAGACTAGGTGATCTTTTGAGGTCACTTCCAATCCCTAATGTTCTGTGATTCTGTGATCTGTTTAGTAGCTACTTTGTGGTCACAGTGTCAATGATTGTCATGTTCAATCTTCAGGAGGCAATCGCATTCATCACAAGGACAAAGGGAATTTTGTCACATATTTTCCTATGAGGATGGAGGTCAGCAAGGTTGTTGGTAGGAGTAGAGAGTAATAAACTTTGCTCATAAATGAAACAGTGTCTTTGGAAGAGTGCATGAGGTGTAAGTAAGGAGAAGAGGGAAATGGCTTCTATCTTTGTGCTTATAAGGAAATTATCCTTTCTGAATAGCATTTGGTTTGCATACCAAGAAGTAATCATTAAAAACTCTAGTAAGGATCAGTTGTTGTTCTGGGTGACTCATCTTGTAATTTGTACTGTGGTTAAAAATGGCCCATTTTGAACCTTTACCAACTGGATAAACTATGGCTTATTCAAGACATTGGTGTTGTTTGAAGAAAATTGTATGAAAAATATTTGAAGGGATCATTTTTTCACTTAACTGAGTGGGTGTGCCACCTTGCATGGATTCTTAGGTATGTGGTCCCTCCAGGAAGCTTTAGCTGCAATGCACAGTCTCTTCAGTATGAAAAATACTGTCTGCATCCATTGCTAGGAGCAAGCATTTCAGTATTGGACAGTCTTCTTTCTTTGTACTGAATCTGAGGCTGTGGCAACTTCTTGGCAAAACAGGGGAAGAAGGTAAAGTTGGGACATGCTTCAAGAACTGGTGTGGTTTGTGGATTTATTTGTTTGAGTGTTTGGCTGGCATTGGTGGCGTAAAGGTGCATAAGGAAGGCTTTGGCGTTTTTAGGTGTATTTTGCAAAGCATTTGTTTTGTGTCCTTGTCATGAAGCTCTGAATCTGAGGCATTTCCCCCTTTGCTATCTAGAAACAGTGTAAGTAGTGTCCGAAAAACTCTTTTTCTGAGGTTGTAACTTCATGCTCTCCTAAGCTGCAGCTGGAGTAGCAGAAAAGGCTGACCATTGTCACTTGGCTTCTCACCACCTAGCTCATAAGGTGAATGAAAGAACTGCTGCAGTTTAAAACTTAGCATTGGTGTTAAGAGAAGTAAATTCCTTGTACAGGTTAACTAGGTGTTCTTTCAGATGTATACCAACAGTGTGCAGGAGGGCTAGAGATTTTTCTTTCGGTGGCAGTGCTTCTTCTAACATGGAAGAAATGAAAGCACAGATACTTCAGCTACTTCTTTTCAAGTGCCAGTTGATGTTTTTTCCTTTTCTTGTCATTCATTGGACTTACTGGGTAGATTACTGGGAGCACTAAGTATTGACTGACACGGTTTCTAGCTGCTTACAGTGTTGAATGTAGAGATCTTTTACAATTTCAGTAATCTGATAGTTTATTTCCTGTAATTAGTAATCTATTTTGGAAGATTGTAGGGGGCTATTAGGATATACAGATTACATTTCCAACAAACAGTCAGTAAACAAGTGTTATCTAAAAGTAAATAAATAGTGATGGGATGGATACATTTAGACTTTGACTGTTAAAATACTCAAGTGGAGACAATGACACAGTTAGCACCAGTGATGAAGGAATATATGCTTGGAAATTTGGGAAGGGGAATAAAAAAGAATAATGTGCTATTTCAGGAACAAAAGGTTTTCTTTTCTGTGGAGTGCAGCTCTACAAAAATGCAAAGTGAATATAAAGTTTCACAGATGCAGTGGTCTCAGTGTGCAGATACTTTGACCTTTACTTGTGTTTATGTGATTAAGTTTGTTAATAAATCAGAAGGAATTGTTTGGTTTCCACCCTATACCTGCAGTTTTGGTTAATCTTCAGTAATCAGAACACTGAAGTTAAGAGTCCTCTCATTTTGAGGGTAGTTGGTTCTTCCCACCTATTCCTCAATAATATTGCAAAGTATAGGCTTGTAAGTTGGTAGGTGCCAGCCTCATCAATGTAATTGTTACCAGGCTCTGCTGTACAGTTTGCTCATGTAACTCCTCCTGTGCTTGGTACATGCCTGGTACTTTTTAATGTCATGTTTGGGGTGCACACACAAATATGATGTAAACTGTGTTCAGGGCATATGAATATTAGATAGCTTTTCTTTCGTCCCAAGTAAAAAGCAGAAAATCTGAATTACCTTTATCACCCAAAAATGTGTTACTGTTTCACGGAAGTGTGTTAATCCTGACCTGCGGAATGATTACACTTTCTTCCTTCTAAACTATTTATTGGAAAACATTCCAGCATCTCAGTTATTTTCGAATTCATTCTCGTAAGCTTTGTAGTGTGGTTACCAGTATTGGAGAGAAACAATTTACTGTGTAAACTGTGAGAGTTTCACATCATAAGATGCTGCTTCAGTTATGAAAATAACGTAGAGAACACTGGCAGTTAGACAAGTAAGGATGTATCTAGGAATCCAGAGCACAGGTTAGTCATTTGACTCTAGGGGAACTAACAGTAAATGGCTTATTGAAGCAGGCTGCTGATAGTGCTTGAGTTATAAAATCTGAATTATGCTTTTTTCTTTCTAAGTAGCTCTTGAAAGGGGGTACAGAACTATTAGGATCATTAAGCAAGGTCTTCCTGTCTTTCTGATGGCTTCTGAAAGAATACCTCAGTTGAAAAAGCTTCAGTTGCTGCTGTCTGTGGGTTCTTGTTAAAGGATCTTCTGAAGTCATTGTAACATCCCACTGTTGGCAGAAGTGGGACTCTTCTAATAAGAGACAGTCTCCTGTTTGAGGTTGTGTTTGTGAGGCATTCTCTTCAGTTCCTTTTTTCCTAATGCTTAGTCTTTACTGCACATACCCTTGCTTATTTCCTTGGCACTCAAATCCTAGCTCCTAGTAATCACAAAATCATAGAATGGTTTGGGTTGGAAAGGGACACTTTCCACTAGATCAGGTTGCTTAAAGACCCACCCAACCTGCAGGGTGGGTCTTGAACACTTCAGGAGGGTGTTCAAGAACACTTGAGGAGAGGAGGCATCATTATCTTCTTTGTGTAAACCTGTTACAGTGTCTCACCACCTCGACAGTACTAAGAATTTCTTGTATCTATCTTCTTCCAGTTTAGAACCATAACCATCCTACCACTACAAACCCTGATGGAGTCCCTCCCCATCTTCCTTGTAGGCTGCCTTTGAGTTATAGAAGGCTACTGTAAGGTCTACCCAGCACTTTCTCTTCTCCAAACTTTCCTCAGAACAGATGCTCCAACCCCTCAGTCATCTTCCTGGCCTTTCTTTGGACCAGCTCAAGCAGGTCTATGTCTTTCTTATGCTGGGGCCCCCAAAACTGAGGTGTCCTGAGGAAGAATAGAAACAAAGACATAATTTCCATTTTGTTTATTGCTTTCTCTTTTAACTTCTCCAGCTCTAACCCTATCTGCTGTTCTTTCCTCTAGTTTCATTTTCTGGGTACCTGAGCACAGAATAGGTCTGTCCCATGCCAAATGTTAAAGAATATAAAGAAACTTCAGACTTGCATCAGTATTTGTATCTCCCTAGAGACCAACAACTGACCCCTGGTCACGTTTCAGGAAATTCATAGACTGGTTTCTGAACTAGGAAATAATTTGCCATGCTTTATTGCTTCATGGGTCAGAATCTTTTTAGGTATTGCTGTTGTCCTAGGAGAGGCCATATTTTGCAAAGTGCTGTAAATGGATAGTGCAAAAAAAAAGGCAACAACTGGTAATCAAGCAAATAATTTTTCAGAGCAGGGAGAAAGTGTCATATAGGATCTGTCTGACCTGGTGCCAAGAGGTTTCTTTGGCCTGTTGAGGGATTTATCAGTCTGCAGTAGGACTGTTAGGGCTGTAGAAAACTGCTTGTGTGCAGTAAACCACACAATGTATGGTGTCCTGCAGTGAGAGTTCCTGGTGTTAGTCCCACTAGCAACATCCAGTTATGCAGCCTCGAAAAGTGAAGGCTCTAGCAGAACCTTATTGCAGACTTTCAATACTTGAAAGAAGCCTACAAGAAAGCTGGAGAAGGAGTTTTTACAAGGGATTGTGATGATAAGAATGTTTCAAAGTGAAAGAGGGTAGATTTAGATTAGATCTCAGGAATAAATTCCTTACTGTGAGGGTAGTGAGGTGCTGGAACAGGTTGCTTAGAGACGTGGATGCCACTCTGAAAATGTTTAAGGCTGGGTTGGATGGAGCATTGAACAAAATGTCCTTGCCCATGGCAGGTAGGTTGATAATCTTCAAGGTCTCTTCCAACCAAAATAATTGTATGATTCTATGATTTGCTGATACCACCCAAACTACTGAGATGCTTTTCCAAACCTGGAACCTATCTACACTGGGCTTGGCAGTCTGGAGGGATGTTTGTGGAACTTAAACAGTATCTTTTTCCCAAAAGCTGCTCTCAAGAAGGTCCATTCGCAGTCTGTACTGATCCATGGGATTGTTCTTCCTCAGATGCAGCAGTCTAACTTGCATCTTACTGTATAATAGTATTTAATACTATACTTTTTATCATCTTGATCTCATGCCAGATACCTTTTTCCCAGTTCATCCTGAATCTAAACTGGGTAATGTATTCAAAGTTGCCTTCCTTAACTTAGTTACACCCTTTGACCTTTTGGTTTTTCTACTGACTTGTCTTTCATGAAGTTTTCTGAGACATTCTTCCCTGTCTCATCACTGACTTTGATGCTGTTATCCAAACTTAACTCTCTGTGGCATGCATCCATCACCCATTTCTGCAGCAGACTAATTTGTCTGTGTGTTTCATTTAACTAAACTTGGTCCAGAAAAACTGTGTTTTCAGTTTTTCTCTTTGAAACTTTTCTGTTCCTCCTGTCTAAGTACACACAGAATGCTACATATGGCACAAATCAGTGTTCAGATTTGTATGGATTATGCAGGCTCTTTTACAGTCTGATTATTCATGCTGTATGTTTTGTTAAAGCTATTAAATACTGTGTTGAAAGAAAGAGAAGTTTTAACTCCTGAGTTTCTGTTTTACTGCAAAACTTACAATGGCAGCTCTTGTGTGTCTGTATTCTTGTCCAAGTATTGGGGTATTGCACTATTACAGGCTGCTTGGTGTTACCACTTGCCTACAAGTTTATCCTGTAAGGAGAGCAAAGTGTAACACCACAGGGAAACCTGGTATGGAAGCAAGTTCAGAGATAGTATGGTTTGGCAGCACTTTCCTCCGCTTTCCCAGAGGCTGAGGAAGTGCTGGACATATAACCTGTCCTTGCACAGGAGAGGGATTGGGCAGAAAAATCGCACTTGGTTGCTTTTCTGTTGGTAGGTGGGCTGTGGCTGGCTAAGTATCTCCATCGAGATTTCAGAGCCTGCCTGACAGTGATAATGAGGATGACAGTTGGTGCTAAGTGATGCCGTACATTAGTCCTCGTTATGTTAAGTGTCTTGAGACTCTTTTCTTCCAGAATAGTTGATCGATATTTCTAGTTTTAGATTTCTCTATTTAGAGATTAATCTAGTTTTATAGAATTTGCTGCTTTAGAAACATCCAGCTTTAGTGACAACTCTGAGTACTTTGCTGAAAATGCATCTCTGAGAAGGCGGTGTTATAGCAGTGGCCATGCAATGGGTCTGGTGGATTGCTTCTTGGCTTTCTCTGAACTGGTTAAGTTTGTCTTTGATTTTAAGCTTGAGAGCCTAAGTATGACATACATTTCTTTTATGAGAAATCAAACTGTGATTTTAGTGAGACCCCACCACTCTTCAGAGAATGAAGTTTCAAACAAATGTTTATAATGTTTCACACTGAAATGTGTTCTCTGAGTCTGGGCAACAAGGCCAGAAGTTTGTTTATAATGAGATGCAGCTTTGCAGAAGGTGCTATCGTAAAAGTATTTGTTCTTTGTGGTGAAGAAACTCTTAAGGAATTCAGGAACAGTTTCTTGCTTGAGAATCCAGAAGCAGACTGCAAGAACAGAATCAACAAAGCCCAAAGGCAAATGGGAAGAAGAATGGTGAAAGGGAGGGGTAAAAGGATCTATTCCAAATTTTTTATTTCAAAACATGTTTCCTTCTTCTCTGTTAAGCATCAGTATGCAATTTCACGGGTGTAGTTAATCCCCTGCTATACATTCATAGACAATCAGACAGGAATACCTAATCTTACTTTAGATTTCATAATTACCACTTCAAGAAGTAACCTAACTCTTAATTCTCTTCTAAGTTGTGCATACTGGTAGTCCTTTGTTTATATGCCTGTTTTTCTGTCCTCTGTAATATAGCTTAAGAATTTCTTTGCCTTTTAATTGTTTACTTGTTATTTTATTCAGTATGGAAGGAAAGCTACATCAACTGTAACGGTATAGGTAGTCAGTATTTCTTGAGCAGAATACTTTGGGGAGCCATTCCTGTGACTTTTCTGTTGAAGTCATAAACCAGTTGTTAGCTAACAGAAACTGTAAGAAATGATGGTGCTTACCCTTGAAGTGCTTTAAGGTTCCAAGATGCAGAATGTCTAGGTTCATGGCTACATTGTTACACTGGTTTGTCTACAGGTAGTCTGTAGTTGCTGTAAGTCTATTTATTTTTATGATTCCCAGTAGTTTTTATTTATTTCTTTGAAGCTTTATACTGAATTTGACAATAACAGTGCAGATTGTTTTTTCTGGTGCCTTACCCATTTTATTGCAGGTACAAAACTGTACCAGAGAGTTTTTCTGTTTATCAGAGCATTTCTAAAATATAATTTTTGTGAGGTGACAGGAGCATTTTGATAGCAATCTAAAAGTATTTTAGAGAAATTATTAACTTCTGGTCTTTCAGGCAAAGCTTTTTCTTCATTCTTCGGTGGTGCATAATCTTTTCCCCTGCCCAATCTCTATGCTGATATTATGACAGATCTCCTGAGAGGATTACTTTCTTCATTTATCCTGTATCAAGGGCTAAACTATAGCAGTTACTCACCTGATGAGTCATCCTCAGCAATCAGGAAAAGGAGAGGAGACCCACAAATTAAAATTATAATTGATTTAATGAAATAGTCAAACTAATACCAGTGTACAGTACACAAAGTTATATTCAGCCTGGCAAAAGTATGATGTGCACCATAAAGAGAAGAGCAGTCAGGAGCAGAATTACTATAGAAAGGACTCATCTTTCTGCCAAAACCTGTGCACCTTTCTGAACTATAACCTTCTGCAGGACCAAGTGGTATGACTAGAGGCATTATTTTGACCTATGACATTAAAAAATAATGGTGCTTCACTAGTTCTTGTGCAAACTTACAAGCTGTATGGACTGTGTGCCAAGTCAGCAGCAAAAAATTCTGTATGGGCACACATGTGAGCATACTCATAACCTCACATTTTATCTTGAGGGTAAAAATTTCCATGCTAACCCTCCTGTTGAACCCTAGCAGTTTCAACAAGTGAGCTGCTACAGTTTCTTAATAAAACAGTTGTAAGAACACACAGAACAAAGAAATAAAAGCAATGCAGGAAATACTTCTGGAAGAGAACCATTTTTAATCCAGAAAACTTAATTGCATGCTTCCAGTAATTTATATTGGATCACTGTATTGAATTATACCTATTTCAGACAAAAACATAGATAGTGGGCAGTGTTGTAATGAATTTCATTAATTAATTTTGCCACATTTTTTAGGACTCTGCATGCAGAAAGAACATTTGGATATGTAAATTGCTTATGTAGATTGTGACTTTGGAATTACATTTCAATTTATTTTACGGCCATTTATATAGTGTTCCCCACTTGGTAAGTGTGGTCCTCTTACTTAAATCTTCACAGAAGTCAGCAAGCTGAAAGAAAGGGAACATTTTCTGGAAGGCCTTTATAAGGTGTCCAAGTTCTAATGAACCATGATTGTTCGAGCTTGTAGCTTCTCCTGTTTGTGTCATACACATGCCAGAATTAACGGATTCTGCATGCTTAAAATTGTGGATCCAGAACTTTTACTACAACCCAGAAAGGTCAGCAAGCTTCTTCCAAATTACACTATGAGGAAAAAAGACTTAAAGCATAGTTATCAGTAGTTCTTGCATTGCCCTTTGCTAAGGTTTAATTAAGCAAAAATTAGAAACATATTTTGTAAAATCATGTCTTTTTTCTGAGTGTATGTGGTAGGGGAACTGTTCTTTGACTGCATTTCTTTTCCTCTGGTATACTTACCTCTCACTGATGATAAAAATGCGTTCTTATATTTTGGTGTTACTGTGTACTGGGAACATCGCAAATGCACATTGAAAGTAGTAATTGGTAGATTTTCTTCTTTATCTGCAAATAACACAGTGGTGTTGAAATAGGTTAATTTTTCTGCCTCAATATATTCTCACCCTAAAGCAAGAGGATAGTATAGTTTGTCCTTGCATCTTCATTTGTGGGTTACATGATATCTTGAGAACAGCTGAAACTTTGAGAAAGCTGTAATTGTATTGCATCAATTGAGACAACTCTGGTTGTGGGATTGAGCGTGAGAGGCAATGAGAACAGCCTGAAACACAGGGGGTTCCTTCTGAGCATCAAGGAGACTCTGAGAGTGACTGAGCTTTGGCACAGGTTGCCAAGGTAGGGTGTGGAATCTCCCATCTTCGAGATGCTCATAAGCAGTCTGGCCATTAACCTTGGTGACCCGCTTTAGGTGGTCCTGCTTGAGCAGGGTGGTTGAACAGGATAATTCCCAAAGATCCTTTCCAATCTCAGAATCAATTCTGTGATTCTTTAATCTTTTCAACAGCAACTGTTTGTTTCCATAGTAATCAATAATCTCAGTTGATAGTTTCTTCCAGATTAAAAGCAGCATCAACATTTTGCTCTGAAATTGGAAGGAAGTACCTCCAAAAAACCCATATTGTTTCTTCCAGAAGTGCTTCTTCAAGGTACTTCAGTGAAAACAACCACTTGATCAGATGTTGTTATAAACTAACTTCAGAAGGCAAACATCAAATATTATTAAGTTTCAGTTGAAGGCTATAGATAAAGATCATCTTAGGCAGAGTATCCCAACTCCTGCTTCGTAGCTGAATACCCTATTGCAGAACAGCACCTTCTGCTTTCTGTAACTATATGTGTGATTGTAATAGCAGGTGCAGAAGGCATGTTCCCATAACAAGCACTTTGAAGGAGAGGGAAAACTGAAGCATTCTGTTAAAGCATTTGTACCTTGCTAATGTATTTGATACTGAATTTAACTTTTTTGTTCTTGACTGTCAACTGCAGTTCTAATTTGCAATTTAAGTAAAACCTGACAGCTTTTCACAGACAAGAAATACTGCTCTTTGACTATCTCTTACAGCATACAAGATTTATTTTATAAAGGAAAGTAAGAGATAGGCTTTCATTTGAATGGAAGTTGTGTCATACTGTTAATAACTTCTGTTGTTGAAAAGCATAATCCTTCTAAAGCTTTGTCAGTAGGTGAGTGTAGCCTAACATTTAACCTTTTTGGAAGGACTTCCACTCCACAAAGAGAAAAGGATTGACACAAAATTTCTTACAGTGAGAGGGAGAATGATGCCTTAAGGGACAACGAAAATTGAACCTTTTAATTGGCTGAAAAACCAGCTGGCTTTGTTGCAGAACCTACTTGTTTTGTTATGACGGTGGCTGTCAATAACTAGGTGGCATGAGAGTCTGAAGTTGTGCAAGGTTGAGATTATGAGGTTTTAAAGCTCTTTAGTTTTATGTGTGCAAAGAGTACCTTATAGGAAAAAAGAAAAAACTTTTGAGAAATGAGGTGTTTCTGATTAATCTGTAAAATGAAAATGCGTATTCTGCATAATCTACTTAATAGATGAGGTAGACTAACCAAGGCACACATTCACATGTGTCAGCAGTGTAAACTGCTGATCATTGAGGAAAATCTGTTTGTTCTTTAGTTTAATGATGAGGTTGCACTTTACTCTGCAAGAACTTCCTCGATTCAGTTTGGAAGAGGAGTTGCTAGAAAGAGAAGCTAATGCCATTCTAGGGAAATGTACAAAATAAAAAGATACGCTGGGCCAGTTTATAACTACTATTGCTTCTCTATGTAGGTTTTGTGAAGTGCCATTCATAAAGATCATCAGGTACTAGCAGGAAATATCATTGGAGGGAGGTGGAATGTGTGAAGCAGTTTGCTTATTGGAGATGGTGCGGGCTGCCTGTTCACCAGAACCTTCAAGAACTGAACATTCTTGCAGAGCTATACTGGGACACTGGCAAAAGCAGAGTACTTCAGAAAAATTGTCTCTGTCAGACCTTACGGCAACTACAAAGTCTTCAACTGTACAGTTCATAAACAAGTATACTTTGGTTATTGAAGATGGTGTTACTGAATAAGGTGAACACCTTTCATGACATCCACAGGTGGCTTCAGACTTGGGTGCTTTATATATTACTGCCAATAAAAGTGTTTTCTTGAGGCGTGGTGTTCATTAACTGGCCATTGCAGCTACTCCAACTCTGTACTGTGATCTTGAAGTCAGGCAAACTGAAATGCTTCGTAATTCTGTTGTACCACTATTTTCTTTGAGCTCTAAATCTAAAAAACATGTCAAAATTTTGCGCCAAGAGTTCAGGATTCTTAATTGCGTTTTAGCTAAATAGGAGATTCAGCTGACCAGGATTGCAGTAGTGGAGGCTTGACTGAACTCTCTTAAAGGCTGCTTCCTGAGGTTTTTCTGCCCATCAGCATATCATGTACATGGTTGTTTGATTTGCATGCAACAGCAAATCTTTCTAATGGCCCATGCCCTCCTTTGCATGGTAGATCATCCACTAACAAGTGTATCCAGCCATGGAATTTCCAGCAGGATATTGCATCCTTGTATGCTACAGCAGCTATGCAGTGACTTCCTAGTAACATAGCCCGGCCGCGTATTGATAACGCACCTGATCAGCTTTGTGAATCACTTGATTCTGGGCTTGCAGTTTATATACTTGACATAAAGGCTGCCATCCAGAGCAATCTAAACAGTCTAGAAGAGTGAACCAACAGGGATGTTGTAAAATTCAACAAAGACAAAATATTTCTCTTTCCCCAAAACAATACAGGCTGAGGCAGGCTGAATGGGGAGTTGGTTTGCCAAAAACTTCTTTGAGATCCTTAGTCACTGTGTGTTCTACTGGTGTGTACTTTGGAAGTGATGAAGGCTGTGAGAATCCTGGGCCTTGTTTTGTACAGTAACAAAACAAGCAGATCAAGTGAATTGATTTTTGTCTTTACTTGGCATTTATATGATTGCATCTGAAATACTGCACCTGCTTTTGACCTCTCAGTGTAACTGAAAAACACTGAAAAATGAGACTCAGCTCAGATGACCATGAAGCACTGCAGAAAGTGGAGTGCAGTAGTAGTAGCAGTCTGCCTGTATCTGTAAAGGAGTGACCCGAAAGACAGATTCAGGCTCTAGGATATACAAGGAGAGAATTACAGAAATGGTTATTACTTTAATCAGACCATAAATTAGCTAGGTTAAACTATTTTAAATAATATTTTTTGTGCTATTTTAAAAGTAATTTTTCCTAATGTTGGATTTTTGTGTGGTGTAACCCATCAAGGATACGGCAAACTTTAAACTACCACATGCTTTTGCTTGGGGTCATGTAGCTTGTTCTGGTTTCTTTAATTAGCTTAGAGTGATCTGTGTCAGTGTATACAGATCACAAAGTGATTGAGGCTGGAAAGCACCTTTTGTGATCATCTAGTCCAACCTCCTTGCACAAGCAGGATTATGTAGACCGGGTTGTCCAGTTGGATTTTTAAGATCTCCAGACCTTGAAACAAATTTCAGAATAGCTATGAATTTTATTAGGGAGAAGGCACCTTTCTGTGATAACACATTTGTAGAACAATGCTGAATTAGAGTCCAATAAGCGTCACAAACTAGGCCAGACGCATTTTGATCCTTCATTTGTGTTGGACTTCAGTGATTATCCAGTTTTGTTACAGAGTTTCATTAGTCTTTAGTCTTTGCTTGGGAGTAATGTGATCCTCAACAGTTAAATTGAGTTGATTTTGGACAGAAAAAAGTATGTGGAATATACTATACATTTTAAATTCAAAGATAATGACTTGAGGGTGTTGATTGACAAGAAGCTCAACATGAGCTGGCGGTGTGCTCACGCAGCCCGGAAGGCCAGCTATATCCTGGGGTGCATCAAGAGAAATGTGGCCAGCAGATCAAGACAGGTGATTCTCATCCTTTACTCTGCTTTTATGAGATTCCCACCTCAAATACTGCTTTCAGTAATGGTGTCCCCAACAGGAAGGATGTGAAACTGTTGGAGGAAGTCCAGAGGAGGATCACAAAGATGATCTAAGGGCTGGGAACACCTTTGCTATTGGGGTAGGCAGAAGGAGCTGGGATCGTTCAACGTAGAGAAGAGAAGACTACTTGAGGGAACCTTATAGCTGTCTTCCAGTACCTGAAGGTAACCTGCAGGAAGGCTGGAAAGGGACTTTGGTATCTAACAACAGAACATATGGAAATGGTTTTAAAATGACGGAGAGCAGGTTTAGACTACATCTCAGGAAGAAGTTGTTCAGTGCAAGGGTGGAGAGACTGTAATAGATTGTCCAGAGAGTTTGTGGATACTTCCACTTCCAGGCCAGGTTGGACAAGGCCATAAGCAACCAAGTCTAGTTGAGACATGTCCTTGCCCATGGCAGGGAGATTGGAGTGGATGATCTCTAAGGTCCCTTCCAACCTCACCCGTTCTGTGATACTGTGAGTCTATGTAGTTATAAACTGTTACCAACATTTTGAGGTCCTAACTGGTGTGTTCCTGCATTCAGTTCTGGAATCCAGCTCCTGAATCTGTTTCCCATGTGCCGCTTGATCTAGACTGGGACTTCCCCAGCACCTGCATCAGTGATGATGGTGTTGTCATTGCTATTGGGGGGGATTTAGTTCAGTGCTGGTTTTGAATATATTTGATTGTATTGTTATTATTTCCATTAAAGCAGCTTTAGTTTTGAGTCCGTAAGTCACTCTCCCTTACTGCCTTCCTTCACTGCTTTTAGAGTGGAAAAGCATTTCTTGTGTATCTAGAGGCCACCCCAGCACAACGTTAGCCATTTTGTTAAGTGATTCTCAGCCCTTGCAAATAATAAATTTCCTTTGGAAATCAGTTTAGTTTTCTTTTTGGCTGGCTTATATTAACTCAAAGATAGCTTCTCTTCTTTATACAGCCCCGTAAAATGTTCTGTAGCTTTCAGTTGGTTATTTATTATTGTGTATCAAATGTTAGAATCATATGTCTTAAGGGAAAGCGTGTCCTGCCTGTAGCAAATGGTTAAATGAGTATTTGAATCCTTTTTTTTTCTTCTTTTTGAATTGGTGTGATTTACCGGACATATGGTTACTGAAGATGTGAATTGCACAGTGTGGCAGTCATGATTAAAGAGAAGCTCTGTACATTGTTGGGGAATACTTTTCTATTTTGGGGGTGTGTGGGAGTGGTGTAATTTTACAGTTTGAACATTCGCTTATTTTCATTCAGCTTTTCTGAGAAAGCCAGGATGGTTAAGAGTGATTCCTAGTACCTTGCTTACTGCACCTGGAGTACCCAGAGGTTTAGTTCTGTATTCTGATATTCAGTTTCTGTTGGTGTGATTAATACATCTATGCCAGCATCTATTCTGCTTTTAAGTTTTTTTCTTTAGTGATACGTATAACATGAGGGAAACTCTTCCATCTCACGCCTTCTTTCCTCCCCTTGTAATTATGAAAGAATTATTTACACTTACTCAATAAAGATAAGGTATAAAAACTAAGCAAATTAATCAGCCTGATTAAGATACAGTCTCCAGTACATGTCACAGTTACTGGGAAAAGCATCTTTGTGAGCTTCATTGTCCCACGCAGGCTGTGTAAGAGAGACAGAATACCAAACTTTATTTTCACTACATGTTCTCTGCACTTTTTCTAGTCTTTCCTCTCTCCCCCTGCCCCACATTTACAGTAATCCTTTCAACAGTGGGTAAAAAAAACCCCTAACAAATAAGAAGTGAACAAACATGTGCTCTTAGGTGTTTCTGAGAAGAGGTGGCTGTTGTAATTAGTTCTCGTTTTTTAAAGTCAGGCCTCAAGGGGGCAGCAGCCCTAAACTTTCATAAGCAGATCACAATAAATTTTACAGCGGTCTTGCTATTTGGCAGAGGTTGGTGAGTGGCTTCCTTTTTGTGACACCGCCACCCTTCCAGTTGGTAGTAAAATGATTTAAGTACAAAACTTGGATTTGCTCTTCTGCTCTCTGGCTCTGCTAGATCACATACTGGCATTTCTTGGACTGCCTTTCAAGCTGCCCTTCACACAGCATCAATCCTTTATGTAAACCTTAAAAAAGAAGGAAGGCTAGGATAGGAAATAATGTATTCACTCTGACAAGTTACTTCAGACTCACTGGTGTGTTTTTATAGAGATGCTGCACTACAGAATAGGAACTTCAGTTACATGTTTCAAGTTGCAAAACGGAGAATCTGATGAGAGAAAGTTTCTTCTAGTAGACTTCTGAGGTTGTTGCATTCCCCAAGGGCATAATGTGTTTAATTCTATGCTGTGCACCCTCTTACTGCAGTCATGTTCAGATGCCTTTTTCAGTGAATGGGATAGTCTCACCTGCTGCTTATTTGGGGCACTAACAGTATGCTTGAAATGCACATGCATATTCATGCAGTACACTGATACTCCCATAAGAGAAAAACACATAATGGATTTAAGCCACCTTTTGCAGCTCCTAACTTGGCTTTACTTGTTGTCTGTCGTGAAACATACACTGGCTTGGTTTGTGGCTCTCTCTGTAGCCAGCACACTGAGAAGATAAATCTGTTGAGGCCTGACTCTGAGATGCTTGTTGTAAGCTTGGCATTAACAGCTTGGTCTCCAGAGTATGCCAAGGTGGCAGCCGTCATCGGACTTTCATAAGACCTTGATTACAACAGTGTTAAGAGGCTAAGTTAGGGTTTCATAAACAGCTCAAATAAATGCACACAGTACCTATGGAATCAGTTTTCTGAAACAGCAGTAGAAGAATGCTTCATAGTTCCATCAGTCTTTGCTTTGTTAGAAAGGTGCTTGGATACAGCAGACCTAGAAGTTGGCAAAAGGAGAGACTTTAGAGGAGATGTTGCAGCCCAGATTCTCAGTGAGCGTGAGTTTTCAGTGAGTGAAAAAGACTACGATAAGCAAAGCAGGGCAATGCAGAGATTGAGTGAGACAGGACCTGTACAAAAGTGGAGATTGCTCAGAAGCTTTTAGTAAATGTTTCTGGACAGCAATAATGTAATTAGGGAGAAGCTGACATTTAGAGGATGGAAGCCTCTTCTCTTTGAAGGGTGGTTTGTGTCAGAACCCAAGGAGTAGTATGTCCTGCTTTGAGACTCAGGAAAATGCTACAACTGTCTCTCAGTTCCAGGTAACTTCTTCAGAGCAACCTGTAGATGCCAGAGAGCTTCAACTGTAGTTTTCAGGAACCTGGGAGGTAGGAGAGGTAGTTTGTAAGATGGAAGATTTTCCAATAGTCAATGAAGACTGAGTCAGTGACCAATTCCAAAGTTGAATAATTGTAAATCTATGGGTCCTGATGAGATGCACCCAACAGTGTTGGGAAAACTGGCTGGTGGTGTTGCTCTTCCACTCTTCATTACTGTTGACAGATTGTGATTAACAGGAGAGGTGCCTGGGGACTGGAGGAAAGCTAATATCACTCTGGTCTTCAAAAAGGATAAAAAGGAAGGACCAGGCAACTACAGACCAGTTAGTCTCACCTCCATGCCTGGAAAAATTCTGGAGTGGTTCATTCTGGAGGTCATCTCTAAGAATACTGACAACAGAAAGGTAATCAGAAGCACTCAGCATGGATTTACCAAGAAGAAATCACGTTTGACTAATCTGATAGCCTTCTACAGTGATGTGAATAAAAGGGTGGATACTGGGAGACCAGACGACATGGTGTACCTTGATTTTAGTGAGGCCTTTGACACAGTCTCCCATAACATCCTTATGACTAAGCTTGGAAAGTGTGGGATTGAGGAACAGTCTGTGACTTGGATTAAAAACCGGCTGTATAATAGAGCCCAAAGAGTGGTGATCAATGGTGCAGAGTCTAGATGGAGACCTGTAACCAATGGTGTCCCCCAGGGATTTAAGTTTGGTCTGGTTTTGTTCAATATCTTTATTAATAATCTTGAGGATGGGATAGAGTGTCTCCTCAGCAAGTTTGCTGATGACAGTGAGCTGGGTGGTCTGGTCAATTCTTCTGATAGATGTGCAGCCATTCAGGAAGACTTGGACAGAGTAGAGGGTTGGGCAAAGAGGAATTTAATGAGATTCAATAAGTACAGAGTTCTTCCCCTGGGAAAGAGTAATGAAATGCATCAGTACTAGCTGGGGGATGATCTGTTGGAGAGAACTTCCATGGAGAGGGATCTTGGGAGTTTTTGTGGACAAATTGTCCATGAAACAGCAATTGGTTCTTGTGGCTGAGAAGGCCAAAGGAATCCTGGGGTGTATCAAGAAGAGTGTACAGCAGATCAAGGCAGGCTCTTCTCCCTCCTTACTCAGCCCTATTGAGGCCACATCCAGAATGTTTTGTCTGGTTCTGGGCTCTCTCTGGTTCAAGAGGGTTAAAGACGTGATTGGGAGAGTTCAGTGAAGGACCAGGAGAATGATTACAGGACTGGAGCACCTGCCTTATGAGGACAGATTGAGAGATCTGTGGCTTTTCAGTTTAGACAGGAGAAGGTTACAAGGGGACTTGATCGCTGTATATAAATACACGAAGGCTGGGTGTCGGAAAGAAAGAGACAATCTCTTCACTTGCACCCTGTGATAAGACAAGAGGCCAATGGATGTAAGTTGGAGCACAGGAAGTTCTATCTCAGTATAAGGAAAAAACACTTCACTGTAAGGGTTACTAAGCGTTGGAATAGGCTGACCAGAGAGTGTACAATGCTAAAAGATATTGCTTAAAGCACATCTAAACCTCTTTTTGCAGCAGTTCTGTGAGGAAGTTGCTGCTCACAGAAAAGGTGATCAGACACTGGAATATACTGCCCAGGGAAGTGGTGGAGTTGCCATCCCTAGAGGTGTTTAAGAAAAGACTGGATGTGGCATTTAGTGCCATGGTCTCGGTTGTGTTGATGTTAGATCATAGGCTGGACATGATGATCTCAGGTCTTTTCCAGCTTCGATTCTATAACTCTGTAAAAGTTTGTGGAGACTTTTAAGACCTGTCTGAATGCATTTTTGTGTAACTTGTATTAGGTTCTATGGTCCTGCTTGGTCAGGAAGGTAGGACTCTATGACCCCTGAAGGTCCCTTCTGACCCCTAATGATCTGTATATTTATGTGTGTTTCAGTTTGGATGTTTGTCATTGGTAGGTTTTAGTGGCAAGTGGATTGGCTTGCAATAGTATTGAGAGGGCCGGCAAGAGCTGCACAGACATTTGTTAGCAAATCACAGTGTCTGTCAGCATGTTATTGTTTTATCTTGCATTTTTGACAGTGAAAAAAGCATTTTCTTCTGTAAATACTTGAGATTTGCAAACGTTGACTGTTCAGTCACCTTTCCATGAACATGAGCCCATTCAGGAACATTCTCAAAAGGTTACTCACTTGCTCTGTAATTTCACTGAGGATCAAAGAGGCTGAATCTCGCAGTTGCCCAGGTTGTGCTATCCTATGTCCTTTCCTTAATTACTTCTTTTTTAAGATTAGTGCAACATATGCTTTTTCCTAGTCATCAGCAACCACCTCAACCTCCATAATACTTAAAACGTGAGACAGAGCAGCATTGCTGCAGCCCATCTGTGATAAATGATTTTGCCCAAACAGGGTTCCAATCCAATTTATAATTTATTAAGTGAATAAAAGCAAGCAAAAACAGCGCTGGGTACACCGGCGGTCTCTGGCCTCCCAAGACCCACACTGCAAACAACACAGCAGTCCCTTATCTAACCCAACACTTGCTGCATATTCATAGGAGGCGACTTTGACACCAACGCTCCACCTCCAGGCAGCGCATGCAGCAGTTCTTCCAGAAACTTCTCTCACTTTCCTTGAAGAGCCCTTTAGGCAATGCACCCCCAACTAAGCCATAGACAAGGGCATAGGTATGCAAAACAGAAGGTTACACTCCATCACGGGGCCCCAACCTTCCCCCACACCGACAGGAATCAAATTGGACACACTTCACACCATCTCATTGTTTTTTGATCCCATAGGCTTGTGTAGATCAAGTTCTGTTAAGCAATTTCTGACTATTTTGACAATTCTGGAACCTAGTTGAAGGAACAGCCGTCAGCAGATTACACATTTTATTTTCTGTTTCTATATAACACAAAGATGAAATCATATAGCAGGCAAAGGAAAATACCTCTGGCCAGAAACGTCCTAGCAAGAAACCTAGAGGCAAAGAAAATGTCCATAAGTCCACCAGGGCCCACTCCAAATCTAACACAGAAAATATCCAACAGACTCACAACTCAGTCCAAGATCCCATTCCAATCCATTCTGTCTGGTTGTCGTGTGCCAGGAAAACCACGACTACCTATCCACACAGAAAGACAGTCCCACAGAGAGGTGATACGCACTCCTACTGCCTGCAAGCGAGCTTGCTTCTACACTGCTCCACCGTATCAATAACATCTTTTATTGAAGCAGACACCTGTTGTTATCCAGCATAGTGTTTTTTGTCGAAAGTTGGCCGAGCCCTGGGTGAAAAACCAAAAGGAATGTTTCTCTGCACTCCCATGAGAACCTGGGTATCTGCAGTTTCTCATCACAAAAAGAGAATGATCCATCTGTCAGCCTCACTCTCAGCACTTCACTAAGTGAACTGATGCCATCTGATGACGCCATCAGTGATCGTACTCACAGCCATCGTTGCCCTCCTTGAGTTCTGACTGTTAGAACAGACACTGGAAGACCTCGATGGTGAAAAACACAGGGAAGAAATACATTGAGTATATCTGGGTTATATGGTTATGTTTTCGTTGGTAACAGGAGTAGGGAGGTGATCGTCCCTGTGAACTGGGATCTGTTGAGGCTGCACCTCAAATACTGTGCTCATTTCTAGGCCACTGTCTTGGTTTAGATTCCTCAGGGTCTTCAGACATGAAAAACCAGAGACAAATTTAAAGCAAAGTAAAACAAGTTTTATTAGCAAGAATAACAGGAACAGTTACAAAGAAGAAGGGGGGAAAATCAACCAAAAAGAGCACTTCTCAGTTGAGTGTCATGATCAGCCTGTGGAGATGAACTCTTCCCTCCTCCTCCTCCCCAGGCAGCAACCCTTAGGAGTGTCTGGGCAGGGGAGCAATTAACAGGGTGCTTCGGGCTAGAGAGATGATTGCTTCTGAAAGACTGTGTTAACGAAACAAAAGGAACTGGAACCAGAGAGGCAACAGGCCTGATAAACTAATACAATTTGATTCTGTAAAAAAACTAAGCTAAAAGCTGAGGACTGCATGGATGCAAAATAAATCATAAGTAGTCAGCTACCACTGTGATTTAACCCGGAAATCGGGCAGCATTTTTTGCAGGAAAGATCCCCATGCTTGGGCCAGTGCTGCAATAAAGAATGCCTGCTTCACAACTCTGGTTATTGAGTTTTCACTACACCAGTCTGGCGACCCAGGTGGAACAATCTCTGCTGGGCTGCAGGATCTGCTGAGATAGAGGCCTCCTTGGGTGCCCCCGCCCCGAGATTTCAAGGTGGGACTCCTCAAACTCACCAGCTCACTGCAGAAGTAGAAAAGGACCATCTTGGCAAGGCATTTTTTCAGGTTTGTTTTTTGGGTTTTTGTGTTTTGGAACAGGTATACCTGAGTCCCGGGCTTGGTTAAAGGGGTTCAAGTTCCCACCCTTTAGTATTTCTTGGTTTATGAATATGGAATATTATTTAAATGGAAGATGGTTCTGGTATATTGTCTAATGGAATATAGTTTTTACTGGGATTTAACTACGGATTGATCTGTTACAACTTGGGCTGTGACATACCTGATTCGTGTCTTGGTGTTTGTGGTTCTGACTCTGGTATTTGCTGTAAGTATTTGAAGAACTGTTTTCTGAGTGAATGTTCCTGTATTTTCCTTGTATGAGTGAGTGTTCTTGCAAACCCTCCAAGCTGGATGGTGTGAAGTGCCCCCCAGCCAATGCCATGGAAATGACTGGAGTGTCAGTGTTTTGGTAGTGTGATAGTGTGATTTTGGACTGTGATATAAGACATGGAAATATCCATGAAGTGAGTGTGGAGTTCTGATCCGTGGTTCCATTTCCCTGCAAGGGGAATGGCCAGAAGAGAAGGAAGTGAATGACAAATCTATCTGTTACCGTCGTTGTTGTCGTCATAGTTGCAGCAATTGTGTGTTTCTTATATTGCGTGTGAAAGTGATGTAAGGGAATCACTGTATGAGTGACGTGAGAGTAATTGTAATTATTATTGTTATAGTGTAGCAACACTATTATGTTATTTTCCTTTGGAAATTGCTTTATACCACAAATTGTGAAGGGAATGGAAGGACCTGATTTAAATGACCAATTGCCAGCAGTGCAGGCAGGCCCCCCTGTGTAACCCCTGTGCAGCTGGGGCCTGTCTAGGCTCCTGTGCTGGGCTAGAGGCACCTGGGCAGGGCTGGGCACAAGGCTGCCTGTCCCCACCTGACCCCTGGTGCTGCCTTTTTACTCATTCTTCCTTCTCTGCTCATTTGATCTAGTGTCGCAGGTCGTCGCTGGGTGTGGCTTTTGTGAACAGGATACTTTGGTGGAGGTTGGAAAATGTTGAATTCATTTTTTTGGTATAGTGTAGTTGTTGAAGGTGTTTCTTTGAAGAGTTCAATCGGGAAGAAGGGTTTTTGTGGGACCCACAGTGATAGTGCAGGGGCTGTTTAAAGGATGGGTGTTTGAAGTTTGGATGGTGGAGAGGAAGGCAGCAACTTCTGTCGTTTGAAAAAGCTGCAGAAGATACAGGAGCTTGGAAAGGTTATTGGTGGGGAAGTGGGGGTGGGGTGTCAGTGGGCTGGCTGCAATGAAAATAGAGGAAAAAGGTGTTTAAAGGCAGTTGCAAGGAGGTGAATTTTTTTAGTTGACAGAGTGGCTTCTTAATTTGGTTTTGAATCAAAACTTGGTATGCATAGATAAGGATTTTTGTAACTATGGTGGAGGCTACTGCTCAGATGGAAAGAGAAAATTTTATATTCTGTCAAATCTCTACTTGGATGGGACTTGTTAGTAAAATCCTTTAATTAGGGAGAGATTAAAGTGACAGTGAGGGAGGATGAACTAATAGAAATGTAAGTCTTGCTCTAATTCAACCAAAGGAAGAAATGGTCTGTCTCAGTAGTTTTGAATCAGGTATACCCAGGAGTATAGGCTTCTGGAATCCCTGAAAGATCTAAATCAGCTGCCCCCATTGAAGTAAGTCTAAAACCTGGGCCCAAACCAATAATAAAAAATAGGTATCATTTAAAAATTGAAGATTGGAAAGGAGTTAAAGAAATAATTGATAACTTCTTAAAATTTGGTCTGAGTGTGAATTGGAATATAATATTGGAATATAATACTCCAATTTTGCCAGGAAAAAATCTGGATGGCAAAAAGCTATCAATTAGTGCTGAATTTGAGGACAATAAACCAAACCATGGAGGAAATACATCCAGTAGTGGCAAATTTTTATACCTTGCTCACCAAGTTAAAAACTGAGCAAGCATGGTTTACTGCACTGGATCTGAAGCATGCCTTTTCTGTCTGTCTTTGGTTAGAGAAAGTCAGAAATTATTTACGTTTGAGTAGGTAAATCCCAAATCGGGAAGAAGAATCTAAATCACCTGGACAGTGTTACCCCAGGGATTTAAGAATAGTCCCACAATATTTGGAAATCAGTTGGGCCAAGAAACTTGAAACCTGGAACCTGCTATAAATGAACTGTGAGTTTATTGACTTTTTTAGAACTAAATGGATATAGAGTCTCTCAACAGAAAGGTCATATGTCCTTGAGCAATCTGCGCTATCTTGGGTATGAGCTCTCGAGAGGACAGTGAGAATTGGGACCTAAATGGAAAGAAGTGATCTGCCAGACACTAGTCCCAAAGATGGTAAGAGGTTGAGGACCTTTCTGGGAATGATAGGTTGGTGCCAGTTAGGGATTCACAAGTATGGACTGTTGGTAACAATTTATTAAGGAGAGCCAGCCTAGGGCCCAGCTGAAATGCACAGGGAAGCTGAAAGAGCCTTTAAAGAACTGAAGAAGGAACTAATGACAGCTCCAGCTTTAGGCTTCCCTGGTGCGGCAAAGCCATTTTTGCTCCTGTGATAAACAGAGAACAACCCTGGGGGTTTGGCCCAATGATTAGGACCGTATAGAAGAGCAGTAACCTACCTTTCTAAGCAACTAGATGAAGTAAATAAAGGATCGCCTGGATGTTTACCAGCACTAACATCAGTTGTCCTCAACATGCAAGACGCATGAAAACTCCCAATCAAACAGGATGACATCAGTATCACAACTACTAACCTTGTCAACCCAGCCTCTTTCCTCAGTGTCACCAATTCAGTTTGACTTTGACTCATGACTGTTTGACAACAATGAAAGTGGTGTGTTCCAGTTGATCAGACTGGTTCACAGATGGAAGCAGCTTTGTTAAAATGGTACTCATGAGGCTGGGTATGCAATCACCACCACGAGAGAAGGATGCCTTTAGAGTCATTCATGCTTATGGAGCGATATGGAAGGAACAAGGCTGCCAACATCATGAGAAAGACACATCAAACATGCTGAGGTCATTTTACAGCTGCTGGATGCTGTGAAACTACCTGCTAAAGTGGCCATCACACACTGTGTCCAGTTTTGGTCACCACAGTACAAGAAGGACGTTGAGGTGCTGGAGTGAGTCCAGAGAAGGGCAACCAAGCTGGTGAAGGGGCTGGAAGACATGCCCTATGAGGAGAGG
>JAOXOE010060529.1:0-32143 GCA_028565055.1 Phoeniculus purpureus | reverse complement strand
AATGAGGTCACCCCTCAGTCTCCTCTTCTCCAAGCTCAAGAGACCCAGCTCCCTCAGCCTTTCCTCATCAAGGAGGTGTTCCACTTCCTTCATCATCTTTGTTGCTCTGTGCTAGACTCTATCCAGCAGTTCTGTGTTCTTGAACTGAGGGGTCCAGAACTGGACACAATATTCCAGATGTGGTCTCACCAGAGAGGGCCTTCCTGAAGTCCAGGGTGGCAATTCTGCGAGGTATTCTGTTCCTGCTCCATGAGATCCTGAACTCCACCATCTCATGGTCACTACAACCAAGGCTGCCCTCAACCTTCAGTGCTTCAACAAGACCTTCTTTGTTGGTGAGCACAAGGTCCAGCAGCGCTCCTCTCCTAGTGGGGTCCTCCACCATTTGCATCAGGAAATTGTCACCAATGCACTGGAGGAACCTCCTGGCCTGTGGACAGTTGGCTAGCTGAGTATGACTTCCAGCAAATATCAGGATAGTCACCAAGGAAAACAGGATCAGATGCATCTGCATTTACCTCAGGTAAAAGGGTGAGCCTGAGAGGCTGTAAAAGATTTTTCAGATCATCAAGTCTAACCATTAATTCAACTGTCCAAACACCACCACAAACCATGACCCTAAGTTCCAGATCTACACGACTTTGAAATAGATCCAGGGATGGCTATTCAACCCTTCACCTTGGGAAGCCTGTTCCAAGCCCTGTTGTATTTCCTCATATCTAACCTAAACTTCCTCTGCCACAACTTGAGGCCATTTCCTCTTGGCCTTTCACTTGTTATTTATGAGAAGGGAGCAACCCCCTCCTCTCTACAACCTCTCCTCTTTATAACCTCTGTCAGGTGGTTGTAGACAGCAATAATGACACCCTCAGCCTCCTTCTCATCATATTAAATAGCCACAATCCATTTAGTTTAGAAACTTTAATGGGTGATTACTCCATCTACTCTCATTCATCCTTCAGTTCAGTGTCTTATCTGCATTGTAATTCCCTTGAGACTCTGGGAATACGATTACTTCCACCCCACAAATGGGAAGGTATAGAGCAAAGGTGAAAGTGCCTACCTACAACAGGGTGGGCCCATGAGGAATTGTACTCAAGTTGCTAAGTAGTGTAAAGCTAAGGCTAGTGTAACCAACCATAAACAGGGCTTTACCATTATGATCAAGTGCCTTCTCAGAGTAATCCATTAATCCTGACAAATTGGCATGCTAGTCAGTACACCAGTACACTCAGTACAGCTACTCAGTACGCTCAGTATTTAAAGATACCATATCTTGCAGCAGAGAGATACTCTGCTCTGTGACATGTCAGATACCTGCATGAACTCCAACAGCAAAAGCTTTTGATAAGCATTTATCATTCTGATTTTTCCAGAAGCATCCTGAAAAAGAAGGTTAAAATTCATCTGTGCCACAAAGCCCTATTTATTTTTATAAAATGCAATTTTGAAAAGCAATAGCAGCGCACAGCACTTTCTTAATTCTATCTGATCATTACAGACTATTTAATCTTTTTTGTTATGTCTTTGTAGTTCTAGAAACTAAAGAAATAATTACATTATTTAGCAAAGGACTCAGTAAGTAAAACCAAAACCACAGCAAACAGCATTAGAACTTTCTACATCTAAATATTTCTCCTAAAACCAAACATGCATGCTTAGAACTCCCAGAACACCAGACTAATTAAGAAAGAGACACCTCTTATCAGATCAGGCTGCCCAGAGCCCCATTCCACCTGGCCTTGAACACGTCCAGGGATGGAGTAGCCACACCCTCCCTGGGCAACCTGTTCCAGTGCCTCAGCACCCTCACAGGGAGGAATTTCTTCCTAAGATCTAGTCTAAAACTTAGAGTTTTAAAACATTTCCCCTTGCCCTATCACTGGAGTCCCTAGTAAAAAGTCCCTCTCCGACTTTCCCATACCCCTTAAGGTACTGGAAGCTCCTGTAAGGTCTCCTCAGAGTTTTCTCTTCTTCAGGCTGTAGAGTCCCAATTCCCTCAGTCTATGCCCCACAGCAGAGCTGCTCCAGCCCTCTGATCATCTTTGTGACCTCCTCTGGATTTGGTCCAAGAGTTCCATGTCCTTCTTTCATTGGAGACTCCAGAACTGGATGCAGGACTCCTCACAAGTGCAGAAAAGCAGGGAAAAATCACCTCCCTAGACCCGATGGTGACACTTCTTTTGATGCAGCCCAGGGTAGAGCTGGCCTTGTGGGCTGCACTCTCACATTGATTTCTGAAAGTCCATACAGATCTCAGAATGTCACATTTGCAAAATTAACCATTCAAAAGGTTAAAACTGATAAGAGATGCTTGTGCATTCAAACTCACTTGCACTGCTCTTACATGGCAAATACTGCAGTTAGTGGAATGTTTCCATCAGGATCTCAGCACAGACTTTAATAGCTCAATCTTTAATAGCTTCCTCAAAATCCACATATGCCCAGTTCTGCTTCACTGCATCTCATTTACTGCTCAGCTGTGCAGTTGAACTCTGCAATGAGTTTAGGTGTTGCACAGACTTCAGAAGCAGATTTACAAAGAGAAATTTACCCTTGGCAAATTGCTTTCTGCCAGAGGAAACTCTAGAATGCTTCTTGACTTACAAACTTTACTTCAATTTCCTTTTGTCTTGCTGGGTAAACACTAGATTGAAGCGTAGAACGGATATTTGTAAGCCTTATGGGTCATCAAGCACAAGACTTCACAGAATCACGGGTTAGAAGGGGAGACCTTCTGGAGACCATGTAGTCCAACCCCCTGCTAAAGCAGGTTACATAGGAACACATCCAGGTGGGTTTGGAATGTCTCCAGAGGAGACTCCAAAACATCTCCAGGCAGTCTGTTCAAGTGCACCCTCAGAGCAGTTTCTCCTAATGTTTAGATGGAACTTCATGTATTCCAGTTGGTGTCCATTGTCTGTTTGGCCCCACCTACCCTTTAGATAATTAGAAGCATTTGAGACACCACCCTCAGCCTTCTCCAGGCTAAAAAGACCAACCTTACCTCAGTCTTTCCGTGTCAGAGAGATGCTCCTCTCCTTTCACCATCTTTGTAGCCCTCTACTGCACTCTCAAGTATTTCTCTGTCTCTCTTGAGCTGGGAAGCCTGGAACAGGATGCTGTACTCCACAAGTGGTATCATTAGGGTAGAGTACAGGAGGAGGAGAACCCTTCTCAACCTGCTGGTCACTTTTCCTAAACCACAACCGCTCTTCTAGGCCACAGCAGCCTGTTCCAGTGAGAAGTTCCTTCTCATATTTATATGGAACCTCCTATGTTCCAGCTTACACCCTTTGCCCCTCATCCTACCACTAGAAGACATTGAGAAGAGCCTGGCTCCATCCTCATGACAGCTACCCTTCACGTACTTCTATCAGCTGCTGCTGAACTTTGTTATGTTCCTCTCTGCCCAACTCTCCATCCTATCCAGGTCTCATTGAATGATAACACAGTGGAAAAATGAAAAAAAAAACCAGAAGGTATCAAACGTGACCTCCTTTTTGTGTCAGGCATCTGACTAAGACGCGCCGAGGGGCACACAGAGCTATTTTCAATGCCGATGGAAATTCTGCTACTAGTTGTCCCAGAGCCTCGTCTTTCCATGCTTTGAAAGAAGGCAAAAAGAACAACGCGGAAGTCAAGTAAGAAATCAAGATTATGACTTTCCTTCTTAAAATCTCTGCTGACAGCAACAAGAAGCCTGGATGCACAGGATTTATTAAACAAAAAGATACATAACGTTCAAGTTATTTAGTTGATCATGGATCTTGCAAAGGTGACTAAATAACTTTTCAACTATCCTATGGGAGGTATCAAGAAAACAAACGCTCGTAGCATACCGTTACCCACTTTAACCGCTAATTCTATTCTTGCTTAACTGAGTTTCTTCAACAAACTACCAAACTCTGTTTTGAGATACCACACTGTCAGGGAGATTGCTCTGACATCTGGATGCAAAGAGAGCCTGTGACAGAGGTTAGAAAACTTCCGATTGCTATGTCTGAGCTTGAACCGCAACTCCACTACCTTCTTGAGAGCAGATGACCGTCACAATAGTTAATAGTAAATAACAACAACAATGTCCTTGACCAGTAGGAAACAATGCTCAGACTCCCTCAAGGGAGAACAAGTTGTAATTATAAGACTATAGAACCTCTGTCAGGAGGATTAATGCATTACTGAGTTTGCCTTAGGATGAGAAGGAAGAGAGATGACTCCTGGTCACACAACTCTAAATAGGCTGGGCACATCTTACTGTATGTTCCAGTTTTATCCTGTAGGAGGAGTAATTTCATAAGAATTCAATGGATTCCAACGCACTTATCCTTTGAGACAGAAAGCACCATGCAGAGCAGACGGAATTCCAGAGGCCCAGACTAGCTGCTAGTTCTCTACACATTACAATGAGGCAGGCTGCTAGCACCACCACGTTATCTCCTGCTCATTCTCCAAAGAGTAATCAAAATCATTTTGCAAGATTACACCAGAGTCACAGTGAACTGCAGTACTAAAGACAAGTGGCAGTAAAAGTATAAAACAAGCCACCAAATAAAAATAACCCATCTTGAATCACGTACAGTTACACTCAGCAGACACTTGTCAGAAACAAACCTGCATGGAAGAACAATGACACCAAGAGCCTGTCAAAAAGCAAACGCTATGTACAAGGCAAAAAAGTGGTTACACCCCACTGGAACAGAGCGATGCTCTATGGCACAGTAGAGCTCATGTAGGACTCACGTGTCAACACTGACCAGAGTGTCTCAGAAACAAGTGGTCAGAAAGCAACAAACAAATCTGAATGAGCAGCTTCAGCTCACCCAGCACCTTCTGTGCTGTGCAATGTGCTTCGTGGAAGAACAAACTGAGTTCGATCTGAATAGGCACTACAATAATATTGTAGAATCACAGAGTTGTTTAGGTTGGAAAAGACCTTCAAAGTCATTGAGTTCAACCATTAACCCAACTGTCCCAAGGCCACCGCTAAACAGCATCCCTAAACTCCAGGTATACACGACCTAGATCCTCCTGGATGTCATTTGAGAAGGTTTTGAAATCCCTCCAGAGCAGGACACTCCTGGGCAGCCTGTATCATAGATGTCTGCACCCTTCCACTGCATATGCTAACCTCCTGCCCAAGTAAACCACTTACTACTGACATCACCATGCACCCAACACTGAAAGTGTACTGTCTACCTGCAATACCAAGTCTTCCTTTTCTGGCTCAGCATGAGAAGGCATCAAATCTGGTTTCAGCATGTAATGGCCTTGTGTATGCCTGTGCTAGTAAGCTCTCAATTGAATTCTAAAAATATGTCTGCAAGTGAACATATTTCCAATTGAGATGACTCATTTTATTATTTCTCACCCAATTAGCTTCTGTGGTCCTACAATCCTAAAAAAACGTCAAGATCAGCTGTCAGTGTCTGATCATAAACCTATCTGTCTGTAACCACAGTTAGTAACGGCTAACTCTGCTTTTGACACAGTTGATGGAGTGGTGGAAAACATCTGCAGTTAAGTACGACTACCAAGTTCTGCACAAAACAGCTGGTGGGCTGATATCAGCTTCTTAACAGCCTCAAGATGTCAAATTTATCCCTGTTGTACTTCCATTTATTTTAGGAATTTGATAAGAATCCCATCAGGGTAGTTCCAGGCTATGTCTCTCTTCTGCAGCTGTATAATCATCCAAGTGTTTATGAGGGAACGGACCTCAAAGATCATCTAGTTCCAGCCCCTCTACCATGGGCAAGGACACCAGGATGTCCAGAGCCCAATCCAACCTAGCCTTCAACACTTCCAGGGATGGAGCAGCCACAAATCTCCCTGGGCAACCTAAAATCTAATCTCAATCTTCCTTCTTTCACCTTAAAAGCATTCCCTTCTCATCCTATCACTAGATGACCTCTCCAAGGTGTGATTACAGTACAAAACACATCTACACTGTATTTGATCTTGCTGGTGGGAATAACAGTGCAGTATCAGTAAAGACAGGGGTGAGAGCATGCTAGAAAAGCCATCCACAAGGTTCTGCAGGCAAACACAAGATTAGAGATATAATTTCAGTCAGACCATCTCTAAACAAATGCCAAGTATCTTGTGATCTCGTGGTGCTCAGTCCAGTCTAATAAATCCAGACTTCCACTACCTTCTGAAAAGGTTGTATCTGAAAATAATCTCTGAAGGCAATTATTCTCATTTTACAACACTTTCCTGAGAAAGGGATCATTAATCTCAGCCGAGGAACAGCAGAATACATTAAGGCAAATAATTTGTTCAAGCTCACAGAACGATTAGATTCAAACAGAACACTTGCCTTTTGATGAATTCCTACCTTACTAACACACCCATAGCAAGGCTTTAAGAACATGCCTTTGTCATGGACAGGGTCCTCTCCCTCCAACCCATACTGTGAATTCACGACAAAAGTTCACCAGCCCTCAGTCTCATAACTTGTGAGCAGACTCAGGAGGCAAAGTAGTCATGTGTCCATTTGCCCGAGTCCGTGTGTTCAATCCTGTATCACTGTCTACTCCCCGAAACCCTTTTTTTTCCAACGCTTTCTTGAATTGTTCCACTTCAGAGCTCTGCCAGACTGGTATTTTGTAGCTGCCTGATCCGTTGTGCAACCTTCCTCACTAATTTCTAAAGCCTAACCTTTTACTCTGGGTTTTCTAGAGCAAGGTTAAAGATTCAGTACAATCTTCATCTCTTCCAGCTATATAATGCTCTGTCGGTATTTCTTGCTGCCTTCATTTTGCAGCCGCTCTAACTTAGGAGATTGACCCTTTATCTTCACTCATTTCCCATTACATACTTCTTGTCATGTTGAGAATCATAGAACCATGGAATCCTTTAGGCTTAAAAAGACCTTCGAGATCAACTGAATTCAACCATTAACCCAACTGTCCCTAGGCCACCACTAAACCATGACCCTCAGCTTGAGATCTCCACAACTTTCAAACACATCCAGGGATGGCGATTCAACCCTCTCCCTGGGCAGCCTGTTCAACGCCTGATGACCCCTTCCATTAACACAGTATTTCCTCATATCTAACATCTCCCTTGGTATAATTTGAGACCATTCTCTGTTGTCCTATCACTAATTCCTTGTGAGAAGAGAGACCAATCCCCACTTCCCTACAGGCAGTTGTAGGCAGCAATAAGGTCGCCCCTCAGCTTCTTTTTCTTCAGATTAACCAGCCCCAGCTCCCTCAGCTGCTCCTCACAGGTTTGCTCTCCAGAACCTTCATGAACACCATGTTGCCCTTCTCTGGACCTACTCCAGGACCTCAATGTCTTTCTTGTATTGACGTGTACTGAACCCAGTGCTCAAGATGTGGAGAGTAACACCTTTCTAAAGTCTTCCTTCTTAGACTAGTTTCTTTTTGAACAATACTCTCTGACAGCTGTTTACAACTTGTCTTCCAAGCATCTCTGATATAGGATCTATTCTTTCCTGCAGACCATTAATGAAAAGGAGATCCAGTATCTTTCCTTGAACAACTCCAGAAAGGTTATTACCAACATTCAATATCTACCCAGCTTAAAACTCTACAAAAAGGCCGTCTATCTCAGATTTTGAAACCCTCAGCAATCTTAACACTAAGAACACAGCTCCTAGGCACCTCCACTACACAAGAAAGCATCAAGGAGAAATCGGGTGCCCCTTGAAAGAAAAGGATGTGCATCCAGTCTACCGCACTGTCTCCAGATAGCGCAACTTTTCTACAGTCTCTTCTTAACTCACCCCAACAAAGAACATCGATGTACAAAATCAAGACTGCCACAGTCTTAAAACACCGAACTGCAAACCTTATATCTAAACAACCATCAGGAAACAACTGAATTCTGTAGGGACAGCACTGCCAAGGGGAAGACTATCACAATGAGAGAAGTGGCAGATATACTCTGTTCCCAGATCCCCCACAAAATTTTGAAGTTTATTACTCTAGTTATCCACTTGTTTTTCAGCCCCATTTTCCATACCTTTTGGGCTATATTTGCTTTGATTCAAATTCTCCCATGCAAGACTATCTCAAATTCATTTTTGACGTAAATTAACACATAGGGCAAGACTACATACAAAAAAAATTTACACAGCATAGGATATTTTGCTTATTGATCTGTGTCTTTTGAAATACTAAAAATGTCTGGGTTTTCTAAACACTTTTTCTTTATCCCAGTTTGCAGGACACTTAACTTTTAATAATTTAGGTCGAGTCCTTCTCAGTCTTAACTGTGGAGCTGCACAGTTCAGGGGGCAAAGCTGTGAGATTCAACTAGCTCACTGCATAGCGCAGTAACTACTAACAAATCAAAAATTAAGCAGCCTTCAAATACACAGGAAAAAGGCTTTCTATCACCAGGTTCTCATGCCAGCAGGTAATTCTCCACAGACTGTAATCAGGTGCAATGACAGAAGGGCTGCAGTGCACTGAGACTCCCAAAAATACATTATTAAGCAGGTGTAAAAATACCCGTCGAGCCTGTGTACACGCTGCAGCATTTCTCGTTCCTTCCCCCAGACAAACTCAGCAGCTATCACATGTGGTCCAGTGAAAGGGAAAATTATCACTAAGACTGTTGAAGCAGCAGGAGAATCTTTCAACTGCTGCTACTCTACCTTTCCCCAGCAAACGTTTCAACAGGCAAAATCATGCACAAGCACAAACTTAAACATTACAAACCATAAATTTATAGCTGTATATTCATTTGCTGTTATTCCACAAACATAGAGGTCACACGATATGGAATAAACGTGCTTCGCTCTACTCCTAGCTAAGAAAAAGGGCAAAAACTAAAGGTCAACAGAAACTTACCATATTTGTTTATACAATGGAGTTAGTGATTCTGCTTTGGGTTGAATTATTTTTAATAATATATTGAATTA
Organism: Phoeniculus purpureus; assembly: GCA_028565055.1. Classification (NCBI taxonomy): domain Eukaryota; kingdom Metazoa; phylum Chordata; class Aves; order Bucerotiformes; family Phoeniculidae; genus Phoeniculus; species Phoeniculus purpureus. Next base: position 23,244 of record JAOXOE010060529.1, on the reverse strand, counting down.
CATTATTTTCACAAGCCGACAATACACAGCTGACAATACACAGTCTCAAATACCGATTCCATGATCATACGCTGTACTCTGTTTTTCCCACTCCCACGTGCAAGAAGAAATTCTGGTTTTTCTCCCACTACACTTTGAGAGAACTGAGATACTAAAAAAAGTTTCATGATGTCATTCGGGATGCATCTGATACCAAAAGGCCTCCCAGAAATCAGTCATAATTGCTACTAAAGAGTAAAATTAACATTTTTTATTTCCAATATTAAGATACACGTGTAGCCTGCTCTTCCTAGGCTGCTATTATTCAAATGCCACTAGAAACTGCATTATTACATTAATTGTAAATCAGAGACATCAGAGAAAGAAGAAAATACTATTTAAAGCAGGAGAGTGGGTTTGGAATAATGACTTCATCTGAACCAAAGAAATCAAGCTTGGAATTTTAAATACTGGTTGGGGGGAGATGGGTTGTTGGATTTCTGCATATGCTAGATGACTAAAGATGTAAATTGACTAAAGAGGCGTTACTTAACTACCTCATCTATTTAATAATTAGTGTAAGATATGTCTAAACTCCAGAACTTAATAGTTCTTCATAGGCTCTGCTGAGTTCCTTCAGCTTGCTGAACTCTGCAAACCATTTGCACTGGGTGCAACACACCTACCTTCACTCACCTCAGTCTGTTTAGCGACCATCTGCCATTTAGCAATTTACGTCTACACAGCCTCAGCTCCCTTTAGAGTCAGTAATGAGAGATTGGATCTCAAGAACATGAAGCATCTTCTTCTCAGAACACCTTCAGCAGGTATCTTCTCCTCAACCTGGACTCTGCAATAACCAGCTTAGGCCAGGGTGACCAGCGCTTAGGTGTCCCATATTAGGTGAAGTTAATACCAGCCTCAACACGGCAGATTTTCTGATGGTCAAGAAGCAACAGAGAAACATTCTTCTTGTACAGAAGAGTCTCATCATTTTGGTGACATGACAGTAAGAAATCTAACTCAAATTAGCTCAAAGATCAAACTGAAAGAAATTTAGGCAAGCATTGCATGACTATTGAAATTGTAGCCACGTCTTAAATAGTATCATCGAATGGTTTACCTTATAAAGGACCTTAAAGATCATCTATTTCCATCCCCCATACTGTGGACAGGGACACCTCTCACTAGACCAGGTAGCCCAGAGCCCAGTCCAACCTGGACTTGAACACTTAGAGTAGAGCCATGCTGTTAAGTTTATAGTAGAGGATCTGCCTAATGACTAGTCACCAAAACAAAAAGGGGTCTACAGCTTTTGAACTCTGTGCTGGCATTCGCTCATCTACAACCTCCCCAACTTTGACATAATGGATCCATCTCTACCTGCCTCCGAGATCCTTTTTGAGTTCAAGTACTCAGGCTCACTGTTTACTCAAAGATAAGCTTGTAAAAATGTTTTTAAGATGCCTTTTTTAGACATGAAAGCCTGAAATCTTTCACACCCACTTAAATAGGAAATCCAAGTGTGTAGAGAAGCAGTGACGAGAACAGGGGAAGTTTCACAACCTACAAAAATGAAAAGCATGCAGACGTTTCAGCTCTCATTTTTGGATTTGTCCGGAAATATGTTAGTAGTAAATCATTGCAAGGCTGATTATATTGAATTTATGACATGCTGAGAGCTTTCTGTAAGGTGCTACGTTAGGCAAAAACACACAACACAACATCACATTGCCAATGGTAGGCAGAACATATCAAAACACCAAACTTAAATCAGCACTAAACTAAGTAGTACCAAATTCAAAGTTGTCGAGGTGTGTCATCAAGACACATTTTATTCTAAAAAAATCCAAAAAACAGATAGTACAATAAAATGTTAATTTCATCGCCCTAGAAAACTCTTCTGGTGACTGCACGTGTTTCACTTACTCAGATGGGTTTACAAATCTGTTCAGTTCCATTTAGTAGCTTGAAAAGAAAAAAAAGGACCAAGTTCTACAGTAAAAGCAAAATCTGACGAGTTTCTGGTTTGTCTCTATATCTAACAGTCTGTACACAAGCAATCTATGTTAGTTTACTTCTCAGTGGTAGACTTCGTTTTGCCAAGTAAAATAGCAGCGTGTCCGAAGGAAAAGAAGATGTTCATCAGAGGTACCAAATCTGCACTACAAATGGAATTGGGGGGGTTGTGCAAGTGTTTGGTGTTTGTGGCTCAAACCTAGTTCTGATGAAACAAAATGCAATCGTGCATAAACACAGCTTTTTTAAATCGCTATAAAGGAAATGGAAGTTTGATTTGACGTGGTTGAGTTTTGATGTGTTCCAATTAAACCGGGGTTAGTGGGCAGGACTGTCCTCCTTCAACTCCTTTTAATCTAGACCTCCATTATAGGAATGCAGCTTCTCAAATTAATATTCTTCTAATACTATTTAGGCAAATACTGAGTGCTTCTAAAAATCCTGATGTGTGTCTTCCCCCTAAGATTTTCTTTTAAAAAACCCCAGTAACCTTTCTTAGGCTTTGTAGTGCTCTTCTCCAAAACACATGGTTCAATGTTCTTAGTCTTATCTTCAAAGATCTAAACGAACTTTTTTCAACCTCTTGTCTTGTGCTCTCCTGTCTTATTCCCAAATGATGAAACAACGTGCGACAATACACCAAGTCTAGAGTGTTTAGGACAGAGGAACATACAACATTTCTCAGAAATGGACCTAAGTATCTGCAATTCTAATTAGAGGCACGTTCAGTTGTAGCGTGCTGATCTCAAAGACAATAGATCATAGCAGTGTTTAGGTTGGAAGGTACCTCAGAGATCATCTAGTTCAAACTCCCTGCCATGGGCAGGGACACTTCTCCCTAGACTAGACTGGCCAGAGCCCATCCAACCTGGCCTTCCAGAGATACTTCTTGTATGCCCCATGGATACTTCCAGGGATGGGATATCCACAACCTCCCTGGGCAACCTGTTCCAGTGCCTCACCACCCTCACAGGAAGGAATTTCTTCCTAAGATGTAATCTAAATCTCCCCTCTTGTAGCCTGAAACCTCTCCCCCTTGTCCTATCATACAAATTCAGAAGCACAAGAGCATTAAGAGTAAAGGTTCCTATAAAACATATGCTAAGAAATAACACAATAAACTACTACTGAACAGCTTTGCCTGGAATGGGCTGGTACTGAACAGCTCTTGCTACAAAGCTTAATGATGCTCAACATAGCAGCTTTGGTTTTGTCCTGTTTGATTAACCTGCTTCTCTAAGTGTTAAGAAACTGTCTACAAGCATCAATTCAATTGTCATTTCAAGACAGGGTAACTCTTGGATTGATCTCACTGCTTCAGATGTGTCCCTCTCTTTGAATAAACACATTGCTCTCTTTGAATGAACACATTGCTCATGCTTACAATCCGTGCAAGGAAATGCCAAAATCTCCATTCTTCATGTCCCCAGCAAGTCACAGTAGTCTCTCTGGCTTAGTACTTGTTGGTCAGGCTTCCATCTCTTACTTGCTTCTCAGACATCCCCATTGAGCAAAGTCCTGTTTCTTTTTTCCTCTACTTCTGAATTATCAAACCACTCACCGCTCTTGCCTTATTAGAGTCATTCTCCTCCAACTCCATTTGTTAAAATGCAAACATAAAACCAGTTTCTCCAAACTTTTGCTTCAAGCCTGTGGTCACCTTCTACATTCACCTTCTTTTTCCCCCTCATACTCATTTGTATGTACACCCTAATTCTGTTATTAATTATTGCTGTTCGACAAATGCAGCATCTGATGTAAAAAAACACGTTGTGGTGAGGGGGAAGAGGGCTCCACAAAAAAAGGGCTGAACAGCAGACGACAACAAAATCACTTTCACCTTCAAGGAAAGTTTATGCAATTTCACACTTTACTGCCTTCATGTAAATTTTAGGAGAACTCCAGGCAGTCCAAAAATCCGTTGTAGCAAAGCTTTATCTGCTGCTCAAACCCTTCAGAGTCATTGCAAACATTTTGTATTAAAAAAAGGAAAAAAAAAGCCTAATTCTTATGTAAAAGGAAGAGTCGATGTGCAAAAATAGCAGCAACATTTTATTTCATGTTATTGCTGGTTGCTGCTTAAGAAGCTTTTACAGTTCAGATCATTGAAGCAATTCTCCCTGGCAAAGCCAGAAAACAGCCTTGCTGCCTCTGCAAGACCCATTACACACGAGTGAGGTGCCTTTCAGGGGATTAAAATCCTTAACACTTATGCATGTGAAATGTAAATATTTACTTTCAAGAGGGTAGTTTGTCCTTTACATGAAGTTCCTACAGAACCTCTAACCAAACAGAAAAAAACCACACCCAGAAATGCAGAAAACCTCCTAAACCCCTCTGATTTGGTAACGTATTTCAGTAGTCCCTTCCACACAGACATCGTCTTCTTGCACAAAAATTCACAGCAGGTATTCACAAGGGGAAGAGACCTTAGTGCTGTCTACAACTACCTGAAAGGAGCTTGTAGAGAGGTGGGGGTTGGTCTATTCTCACAAGTAACAAGTGATAGGACAAAAGGAAATGGCCTCAAGTTGCACCAGGGGAAGTTCAGGACATTAGGAGGAAAAAAAAACCTTCACTGGAAGGGGTCATCAGGCCTGGAGTTTAGATCTGGAGTATCAGATCTGGAGCTTAAAAACATGGTGTAGTGGTGAGCTTGGGACAGTTTGCTTAATGGTTGGACTCAACAAAATTAAGGATCTTAAAGATCTTTTCCAACCCAACAAAATTAAGGATCTTAAAGATCTTTTCCAACCCAAACAATTCCATGTTTCTATGCAGTTCATGCAAGTATTGAACCAACAGGAGAGTAAAAGTTACTGTTGTTTACATCTAGGTAAGCCCTCAGGTGTTTCTTAGAGACACAGGAGCTAGCTGCACATTTACATTCCCAGGATAATAAATCAGAGATGTTTCACCCATTGTTATGCAAAACTCCTTTAGTAATCTACAAATAATAATAATTTTTTAGATGATACACAAAACCAGGTCTTATTATTTATTCTGAAACTAAGACAGCTCTGTCATATGTACGGCTGAATCCCACAGCCAGAAGCTCTCAAAAGTGTAATTATCAAAACCTCTTCACTACAGAGTCTGTAAAAGAAACTCCACAAAGACACATTTCTTCCTTTTAGGGCAGTGAGATTGTTCTCCTTCTGTTCTTTCTGGTAATTCCATTACCAGATAATGGAAACAAATCCATTGATTTGTTCATTTTTAATCCTAGAGTTCCATAAAACAGATTTAACAAAAAAAAAAAAATCCATGGAATAGAATTAATTGAAGGTAACATTTCCTGAATTGCTAGAAGAAATCTATCACTCCTTGTTTTTGCAAACTACATTCATATTAAAAAAAAAAAATTGCCTTTGAAGAACCTATAAATCACCTTCTGTCTGCATAGAAGTTCTATTTTTTAATGGAAATAGAAACTAATGTATAGAAAAAGGAAAGTCCTTTTAGCAGAAATGTCTTCACTGATATAGACAATGAGCTCTGATATTATAATAGCTGTAAAACTGACCTCCAGCTAAAGAAAAAAAAACTCCATCTGGCTCTCAAGAAGTGGAGATGACTCATTTCTGCCTCCCCACTGCCGCTATCTTTTGGCCATTTTTCCTAGACACGTGCCACATTCAGCAAATCTCTCTGATCTCCAGCTACAGAAAGTGATTCTTATTGTGTTTAGACCCCACCAAAGTTTTACCTGCTCCGGTATTTCCAACTTGCAGAGTAAATCCGTTTGGTGAAAGCGTATCTAGTGAATGGGTGCGTGCAATGAACCCAACAGCTGAGAGCAACGTTAGAACAGAATTTTTACCGTTGCTGTGCTCCTTTGCTGACTGGCCTCCAAACACACCTTTCAGATGTTGCTTTTTAAAGAACACAAGAAAGTCTTTCAAGAGCTCTGTTAACTGTTGCAGTCCTTGAGAGGGTGAATAACCATCACACAACAGAGAAGGCAAACAAGCCGCTGTAGTTCCACCTTCCTTCTCCACATGCTTCTGTTTGCAGGTAGAGTTTAAGCCCCAGATCCAAAGCCCACACCCTTCGCACTATGAACCAGGGTAGGGGAAACTCTCCCTTGCTGAGGATCAAACCCCCTTAGTGGGCTACATGCTACCACATATTTAGCGGTACCAAGCCGTAATTGGACAGCGTACCAGGTTTTCCCTCATTCACAGTTAAATCTATAAAGAAACCACTTCAGTTTGAGTTTGTGCCAGGTTAACTGTGAACACAAGTGCATTCAATGCCTCACTACAAATAGTATTATATAAAAGAGAATATAATTTCTTTTCTTTGTTTCCTCATGGACTGAGCACGTGAACCCCTCTGCGTGCAGCCAGCAGCTCTGCCAGTAGATACTCTAACACAGATCCAGCATGGTGAGGACAGTTCAGATTAGATCAGCACTGCCAGCAAGGCCATGGGTAAAAGCACTCGACAGATCTCAGAGATGCAGAATTCACGGCATTGTGCTGGGCATCTTTACTCTGAGCTACAGGAAGGTGAATTCAAACCAACCAACTTGATCCTTATATGCACATTAAAAGTAAAAAATCATAAATAAAGAATAAATAGCCACTTCCATTCACATTTGAATGTCGAAGTAAAACATTTACAAACTTTTATGGCATAAGACTATTTACGTGTAAAAGATGGTTAAGGTCCTTTCTTACTAGTACTGAGAATTAGCTGAGAATTCAGATTTCTTTCATTACTGAGCTAGGGTAAAGCTTATTTTCTTTTATTCAGTCATTTAAAAAACGAGAACATACAGAAATGCTGCAACAGTGGTGAGCTACAGCTTGAGACAAAGCGCTTTATCATACTGATGAAGTTGATGCTTTGATACGAGAACTGAAATCTGAAGCAGCACATAAGCAATTAGTAAAATTACTTGCATAAAGGAACTAATAGGGTGAACAATAAAGATATACAGACACTCCAGAAAATAAAAGTATTACTGATCATTAACCATGCAGTTCTCAATGTTCAGCCCCTGAGAAATCGGTAGAACAAGGCAAATTATAATTAACTCACTTAAATCATGACACAGCAACAACACGCGTAGAGTAAGTTAAAGGGAGCGATTGCCTTCACGTGACCATTGCAAAAGGAGAGACAGAGCATTTTCAGAGGGGCAAGGCACTGAGTCTCACAGTAGGGAGAAGAGTAACTCCCCCAGCTGCAAACCACTAGAAGCTGAGTCTTCTGTGCAAGTACCGTGACACTGTTGCACTATTCCCCTCCAAAATCCCCAACAGAGTTGCCTGCCTCTTACCAGGCTTAATTCAGTAACTTAAATCCACCAAACTTCAAAACCCACCTTTGCAAACCTTCTCCTTCATGTTGTGTTATAAACTGCCAGGAGCAGTTCATAGAAGGAGATCAGGTTGGAGAGGCAGGATCTGCCCTTCCTGAATCCATGTTGACTGGACCTGAGCCCCTGGGCATCCCTCAGGTGCGCATTTATTGCCCTCAAATTAGATCGTAGGTGCATTGCAAATCCCCTGGCTTCATTTTTCATAGCAAGTCAACCCCACTTCCTAGAACGCAGAGCGGCTGTCCTAGCACAGTGAGCCAGCCATCACATTGGGCAGCTTCTGGAACACAGACAAGGACTCAGAGCTCTTCCAGGACAGTCAAAGAATAATGCAAAAGCCACATTGATGCTACCTGAAACCAAGCTATTCCGAGCATCCTGCCTGCATTCCTCAGCTGCAGGCACCATGCCAGGGTATGGAGATAATCATTCCAGCTGGTGGGGGGGAGGGATGGAGAAAGGATCTTAAGGACCTGAGAGGTGAAGTATTCTGGTCAAGAAAATCTAAGCAGAGTTTAATCTTCCAGGCAGCAACACACATGTTTCTCCCGGACTCCACTGACATTAGGTGAATTAAAGAATGAAATTGATCACAGATATGACAATTACTTTGTCCTCTTTTCAGCCTGTTCCATAGCAAATGGGAATCTGCACCAAGGAAACCATTTCTTTCATCTGCACTGTTTTCCTGACAGTGACCAACGCTCCCTGATGCAAGGAGATTGAAACTGTCTAACACCAGACAGCAGTGGAACACCTTGCCCTGGGGGGAGAAGTTTCTCCCCATCTTCTCATCATCATAAACCACACCCTGCAAGCCTGAGATTTGATATCCATCACTATCTTTCTCCCCTGCATCTCCCCACACAGGTGTGTCAATTCAGGATAAAGCAGTTCTTTCAGCACTGCAGCATCTGTTCTTTGACTGGATAATCTGCTGCAGCAGTGAAGTTTGCACTCTGTGGATTATACTCTGCAGTGGTTTAAAAAGCCCCCTCGGATCCTGAGATCTTTTTCTCTTTGTGTTTTGAAAGCTATTGAGGAAAGGGGGAGAGAGCAGCAGTACCTCTCTGGCCCTACAGAATTCAACATAAACTCTCTGCAAATCAGCCACTTGAAAAGAAGCTCCTGGAAATTCCATTGTAATTCTGAGTATGGACTGAACTCCATCAATTATGGTAACTTCTGAGTTGTTAACAGTAGGGTTCCAGCTGTTGTTTCATTTGGATCAACCCCAAGCAGGTCTACATAGCAAAAGCAAAATAACAGAACATTAGAGATTGGAAGGGACCTCAAAAGATCATCCAGTCCAATCCCCCGTCACAGCAGGATCACCTAGATCAAATCACACAGGAACCTATCCAGGCGGGTTTTAAACATCAACAGAGAAGGAGACTCCACAACCCCCTTGGGCAGTCCCTTCTAGGGCTCTGTCACCCTCACCATGAAGAAGTTCTTTTCATATTTATATGGAACCTCCAATGTTCCAGCTGACACCCATTGCCCCTTGTCCTATCACTAGAAGACACTGAGAAGAGCCTGGCTCCACCCTCTGGACACCCACCCTCCACATATTTATCAACATTAATGAGGTCACTCCTCAGTCTTTGTTTCTCCAAGCTAAAGAGACCCAGCTCCCTCAGCCTTTCCTCATAAAGGAAGTGCTCTACTCCATCATGCAGTCTGTTCATGCCCCAAATGCTTATGTAATACAAATAAAATGCATTCAAAGAACACCATAAACACGTAAACTAAAAGATTTGCAGAGCGCCTTACCTTGGACCCAATCAGTGTGTACAGCCACTGGATGGTTTCATTATGATTGATCACTCCATTCATGCCATCGACATAGAGCATTATCTGGCCCAAAGCTATTGTAAAGAGAAGGGACAACAAATAATCAGACCTGGTTAGTACTTTCTACAATCCTAAGGATTGCTGGCCAGTTTTTTGTATGCAGAGTTTTCCAGAGACACGGAGAGCCCAACTAATAAAACATATATTGTGCAAGATGAAATCTTGGGCAACTGCAGTAACTTCAATGGCTTCACCTGGATGATACAAGTCTGTATTTCACCCAGGGACACACACGGGCACTTGATCCATTTTAAAACATGGCACTCAGATCATTAAACAATATTCTACGCACTACTAACTCCCTCAGTTCTTTCCTGAAAGTGTTGTCAGGCATTGAAACAGCTGCCCAGGGAGGAGTTGAGTCGCCATCTCTGGAGGTGTTGAAGAGAAGGGCAGATGTTGCGCTGGGGGACAGGGTTTAGTTGTACAGACAGGGCTGGGAAAAGGTTGGACTCTATGACCTTGGAGGTCTCTTCCAGCTGAAACTGCTCTATGATTCTATGATTAGTTGCCATGCTCTACATGACAACAGCGTAGGAGAAAGGGACATGGAGGTCCTGGTGGCCAGCAAGATGACCATGAGTCAGCAATGTGCCCTGGTGTCCAAGAAGGCCAACGGCATCCTGGGGTAGATCAGAATAGGGGTGGTTAGCAGATCGAGAGAGGTTCTCCTGTCCCTCTACTCTGTCCTGGGGAGACTGCATCTGGAATATTGTGTCCAGTTCTGGGCTCCTCAGTTCAGGAAAGACATAGAACTGCTGGAGAGAGTCCAGTGCAGAGCCACATAGAAGATGGAGTAGAACTCCTTCCTTATGAGGAAAGGTTGAGGGAGCTGAGTTTCTTGAACTTGGAGAAATGGAGACTTAGGCGTGATCTCATTAACGTTTATAAATGTGGAAAGGGTGGGTGTCAGGAGGATGGAGCCAGGCTCTTCTCAGTGTCATCTAATGATAGGGCAAGGGACAGTGGGTGTCGGCTGGAACACAGGAGGTTCCACATCAGTATATGAAAGAACCTCTTCTCAGTGAGGGTGACAGAGCCCTGGAAGGGGTTGCTTAGGGTGGCTGTGGAGTCTTCTTCTCTGAAGACGTTTAAAACCCGCCTGGTTATGTTCCTGCGCAACTTGGTCTAGGTAATCCTGCTGTGGCAAAGGGATCGGACTAGATGATCTTTTGAGGCCCCTTCCAATCCCTGATGTTCTTGATTCTGTGAATCAGTATGTTTAGTTTCAGCTGTTCCAATGAATTCAATAGCACGAAATCAAAGCAGTGCAATTAATAGCAATGATAATAATAATGGTAATAACACCAATAAGGATGACAAACACTCACCATCACAGTGCTGTCCTGCAAATCAGTTCTATATTTTAGTCAGAAAATACAAGAAAACACTCACAGTTAATAAAGAAACATCTTGATTCATAGAATCATAGAATCATTCAGGTTGGAAAAGACCCTTGGGATCACTGAGTCCAACCATCAACTCTAGTCTACAAGTTCACCCCTAAACTCTATTCCCCAATGCTACATTTAAGTGCCTTTTAAGCTCATCCAGAGATGGAGACTCAGCCGTCACCCTGGGCAGCCTGTTCCAGTGCCTGACCACTCTCCCCGTGACAAAATTTTTGCCTGATGTCTAGACTAACCCTCCCCTGTTCAAGCTTGAAGCCCTTCCCTCTGCTTCTGTCGCTAATTACCCATGAGAAAAGACCAGCACCAACATCTCTGCAATGCCCTTTCAGATAGTTTTCAGATAGTTGTAGAGGCAATGAGGTCTCCCCTCAGCCTCCTCTTCCTCAAACTAAACAACCCCAAGTCTTTCAATCTCTCCTCATCAGATTTATTCTCCAGGCCCTTAACCAGCTTCATTGCCCTCCTCTGCACTTGCTCCAGTGTATTGATGTCTCCCGTGTACTGAGGTGCCCAAAACTGAATACAGTACTCAAGGTGCAGCCTCATCAGTGCTGAGCACCAGTGCTGATTCATGTATCCTAAAGCATTTGCAATAACATCTTAAACCCTACAATATTCCAGAGGAATGATTTTATCGTTACTCCTATGATAGTTTATAACTTAGCAAACCCCGGTACTGTGAGACTTTCTAGAGATGACAGCTATTAAATCTCTTCTGACTGATAAGGGCAGACATTTTTTGTAAGGATTATGAGAAGTGGATTAGCAAAACTCATCTATCATCTTCAAAAGTTTCCAGTGTTAGATCTTCTACTTTATGGCTGGAGATCAAAGCACAGCTGGATGAGAAAGAAATCAGGGATGCAACACCTTTCAGCACAGCCTGAACATAACAACTCAATTATCTCCCCTGTAACTTGAAGAACCTCTAGCCCACTGCTTTGAGGAGGGGAAGAAAGGAAAAACCCACAGTGTGAAGAAAATTACAATGTGATTAATCCTTCAAACACACACTGAATGTTTGCTAACCTTTATGCAGGTTACTCAGAGTGCAGTATCATGCCCCTTGAGGGCATGTTTTCACAGACATGAATGTGGGGCAAGTGCTGAAGCCCCCCTACAGCTAAACAGCAAACATCCAGTGTGATGTTGTCCCTTTTTCCTTTCTCCTGCTAAAAAAAGCTGAGATACTAATTTTAAGTACTTACACTCCTTATCTAATCTGTTCCACCCGACTAGGAGCAAAGTCACTCTACATGGTCAATGAATACTGAGAAAGAGTAAGTGAGAGGACTTCCCCGTATCTTGGGAAGGCAGCTGGAGACTGCTCATTTCTCCAGGGAGCAGTGATTCAGTACTCTCTGAAAAGAGAATCACAGAATCATTCAGTTGGAAAGGATGTTGAAGATCATTAAGACCACCCTTCAACCCAACGCCTCCATGGACCACCAGACTATGTCCCAAAGTGCCACAACCACTGCCTTTTGAACACCTCCAGGGATGGGAACTCCATCACTGCCCTGGGCAACCTGTTTAACTGAGTGTTTAACTGCTCTTTCACTAAAATTTGTCCTAATTTCCAATGTGAACCTCCCCTGATGCAACTTGTGGCCATTTCCTCCTGTCCTGGCAGCAGTTATTTGGGAGAAGAGGCCAACATCAGCCTTTCCACAGGCAGCTGTAAAGGTCAATAAGGTCTCCCCTAAGCCTCTTCTCCTTCAGGTACACCTGAGACATGATGCTCAGGTGAATAAAAGCGGTTGGGAGGGCCACAGGCCCAAGTGCTAAGGTGAAATAAAAGCTGCAAGTCAGACGGTAAGAAGAGATAAGCATTACACTGCTGGAACAAATGGCTGCTTTGAAGGGAGAGGAAAGAAGGGAATGCTGCTATGCCAGCAGTAATCAGAGAAAGTTCTTCACTCTTTTATTATTTCCTTTCAAAGCTAAAAAGACTTGGACCTGGATCAGGATGAAATCCAGTCATAATACGGTCATCAGTCTCTTTTTTTCTTTCAAATTCTTTGGGTGGGTAGGAGACCTACCAAGCTCGTGAGGGGTTTAGAGGAGAGGTTAAGGAAACTGAGAAGGTTTAGTTTGGAGAAGGGAAGACTGAGGGGGAACCTCATTTCTCTCTATGGCTACCTGAAAGGAGGTTGTAAAGAGACAGAGGTGTGAAGGCAGGCAGAGGCAAGGAAGCAGCAAGAGTACACAGGGACAGAATGGGACAGAGAAAATAAAAAACACCAAACCAATGTAATATAAACCTAAACTCAACAATAAAAAAAAAAAATAAGGTTTAAAAAAACAGCTAAATTTTTGTGCCTGTGTCTGAACTCTCTCCTCCTCTACATGCTCTTCCTCAAGCCCATCCTCTCTGGTTGTTGCACTCAGACAGACTCAATGTTCCTGAACCAAGTTCTGCCCCATGCTCACCATCAGTGACAGTGCCATCAGCAGCCTGCAGCCACTCCACAGGGCAGTGGCACATTCCTTTTGTTGCCCATCTGAGTGCGACATTAGGGGTGAGTAGTGGAGAGATGCTGGGGTGGGGATAACCTGTTTACCTGGAACTTACAGGAATTCCTGCTTTGGACTGATCACCAACCTCTGCTGGAGTAGGAAGAGCTACCGGCTCTTGTCCAACCAATTGAACCAAAATTCTGTTGGGATTTTTTTTCTAAGAAAGATGGAAGGGCAATGGGAAAGAGAGGAGTTCAGCAGCCTTGTTATAGATGGGGGCACAGAGATATTGGGGACCAAACCACAGTTTGGGTGTCTGATTCCCACTGCCCTAATGCTACTGCTCAACTGTTTGTGTGGTGTCTTCTTTTCCTTACTATCTTATAAATTCTTAGGAAAATAAGCCACAAGAAGACCTAAACAAGAAGGAGAATGTTGTTTTTCATACCATTTCCGGTGTCTGTGCTGAGGAAGAAAGTGTAACACCCAGCAACTCCACAACATAGGGACAAACCGGAAGGGGTCACCAACAATGCCAGTGTAAGCACAGGCTGACGGGCTGAGGGTTCTTGGGATCTCCCAGGGTTCAGGTCTGGCAGAGCAGGACACATCAGCTTTGCACTAAACAGAGACAAACTGCCTACAGAGCACTCTACAACGTACTGATAGCCTACCTCTGGTCCACTGTTATAGTCTCTTGAAATAGCTGCCACTACAGTGCAAACCACTCACTCCCACCAGTCTGTGTGAGAATGTCAGCCCCACACCAACAGGCAGGACCTCTCCCAGAAAGGGCAGCTAATTTGCAAGGCAATCATAGGTTGTTTGGAAGGCCACTCCAGCCCAGAGCAATTTAAGTTTGCATTTGTACGTGCCTTCAACCAAACTCTTCTTTTTCACTGAAAAATGAGGAGGCTATTTAATCCATTTAATCCCATCTCTCAGCTAACTGGAATTCTTTTTGGAAGCATATCAACAACCTCCTTGCTTTAGGAAAGCTTGCTATTGTGCAACAGGGGGCTGGGATAGAGGCTTTAAATAAGGAGCAGACTTAATTTGGAATTTCTTTGTTCCCACTACCCTTGTCAAACCCTTAATCTTATGTGAAAGTAGTGTGTGACTTTACTCATAGCTATTTTCAAGTGGAAAATTGCTGGATTTCTTAGGAAAGGCTTAGGCTAGAAAAAAAGACAGACCAGCCAGAAAGTCCATAAATTTCTGTGAAATAAGAGGTTTAAGAGAGCCTTTAAAAACTTGCCAGTACTGGCACTGATGCTCTCCTGAGAATTTTTCATATATAAAGTGGACAGCACCAAAGCATAAATCTTCCTCATCATCACGAGCATCACTCGAACTACAAGTGTATTTTTCCCTTTCAACTTCTGGCAAGTGCCAAAAGTTTCAAAGGTGCTTCTTGCTCATGCACCTGCTTCTCTAATTTGCTCTATCTGCTCCAGATTGCACCACAAGACTAATTGAGAGAAATCAGCAGCACTGAATAAACAGAAACATTATTTCTTCACTGTTTCCTGCAAGTCAAACTCCACTCATCAAGCCAAGAATTATGGAAGGGATATACCTTGTGATGGAATTGATTCCATCAGAGTAACAGATGTACAGGGTGCAGCCAAAGCCATACCCTGTCACCACAGGTTTCAGCTCACAAGGAAGCTCCTGGCTGCAGTTGATTCCAAACACTCCACATCCAGCAACTGCAGGGCATATGGTTTGCTGTACACGATGGGCAAGAAGCAGCTACTGAAAGTGGCTGTTCTCATGGCTAGTTAAAAATCTTCTAATCTCCAGTGAAAAATTAAGTGTCTTTGTGGTTGCCTTGTTTCTATTTGAAAACAGATGAGCAGTTTGTGTCCATTGCCCTGGACATTGCAAACACATCTCCATCAAAATACATGTTCTGATCAAGATCATTTCAGAATCTGTTCAGCGAGGGATCCCAGGAGGGAGATAATGCAGTTGCCTAGGATTCTGTTACAGAGCACTAGGTGATATTGTGAAAGAAAAAAATCCCCAGCTCAAACATCTTCCTCCATATTACCTTGCTAAAGAGAGGCAAGAACTCAGCTACTAAGCGGAACCGTCCCAAACTGAAAACTTCCAGCTCAATCAGCCCCAGTATTCTGGATGGCAGGAGCTTCTGCTTTGGCCTGCAGCACATTCCCACCGACAGCACTTGAACACATATCCTCACACAGCCACCTGAACACATACAGCATCACAGAATGATGGAGGCTGGAAAAGCCCTCTGAGCTCATGCAGGCCAGCCCAGGACCTAACAGCAACCACAGCGGCCACACCAGGGCGCTAAGGGCCACCTCTAGGCTGGCCTTCAACACCTCCAGGGATGGAGATTCCACCACTGCCCTGGGCAGTCCAGTCCAGGCTCTGAGCACCCTTTCCGTGAGGAAGGGCTTCCTAACACCCAACCTAACCCTCCCCTGGCAGCTTCAGGCCTGGTGCTAGTTGCCTGGGAGAAGGGCCTGACACCCACCTGACTACAACCTCGCTTCAGGGAGTTGGAGAGAGGGAGAAGGTCTCCCCACCCTTTTCTCCAGGCTCAACACCCCCAGCTCCCAAAGCCTCTCCTCATCAGACTTTCCCTCCAGTCCCTTCCCCCAGCCTCCTCTGGACCTGCTCCAGTCCCTCAATCTCTTTCTTGAAGTGAGGGGCCCAGAACTGCCCCCAGTACTTGAGGGGAGGCCTCGCCAGTGCCAACTGCCCTGAGAGATGATGTAGTCACCTCCGTAAGATCCAAGGATATTGGCTAGTGTTTTTCCTAATGAGAAATCATTATTACATTAAATTAAACCTTTTGCACTGTCCATTTCTTCTAAAGATGATCCTGCAGTGCAGCTCTGTGACAGATCTTATGACTTGCACTCATTCCACAGGGCTAGAACCAGCTACAAGTTTTAGGTCTGGGGTTTTGACTGGTTTTCATATATATGGATGGGTTTCAGCTTCAGTGAAAAATCTGCTGTTTATACAACTATTCCCATTTTGCTTCCTCTGTTATCTAGAAAGATTAAAATCAATCCCGTTTCTGGCCAAAAATGCACAAATATTAGACTGGACTTGACAATCTCAGAGGTATTTTCTAGCCTTAATAATTCTGTGGTTCTGTGATTTTTCTTACCCAGCTGTTCCCTTCATTTTGTCTTTTTACCCTCTGTTTTTCTATTATCAGACATGTGATGGCTGAAACATAATAAGAAATGAATTTTCCAGAATCTCACATTAGACATGTACTGAACTTGTATTAACTGTATTGACTGGAACATGAGCTGGTTCACAAAGAAACATCTCGCAGAGCTAATGTTATGTACTAAAACTGCAAGGACAGGTCCTTACAAATGTAAACCATCACACTGCCAGTGGAAATCAGGAGTCCTTATGCTGGCTGACACTATATCAAGTCCAGCCTTTAGACTTACGCTGTACTGTAATAGCTCCTAAGTATTCAGAAACTTCATTCTCAGAATCACAGAACATTAGGGATTGGAAGGGACCTCAAAAGATCATCCAGTCCAATCCTCCTGCCACAGCAGGACCACCTAGACCAAGTTGTACAGGAACATATCCAGGCCAGTTTGGTTCCCAACCACCTCAAGGTTCAAGTGATACTGGGAAAATGTTTCACAACTCAATCCCTTACTTAGGGAGGGAACTCTGCTTGGATCTCATTACAGATTAATGTTTGGACTAGATGATCTTGAAGATCTTTTCTAACCTGGGCAATTCTGAGAAGGATCTAGGTGAGAAGAGAAATGCAGCCCTTTTCAAAGGGATGGCCAATACAGTGTAAGTCCTGGATTGCAGAAACCACTTACAGAGGAATTTTCTTCTTTTTATGTTTCCTCTGGTGTTTCTCCCTTTCAAAACCAGCTCACAACAAGGTCAAAGGGCAGAAGGCAGCTTTAATGAGCTCATGTGTTCCAGCCGAGGCTGGTTCTTTATGCACACCAGGCAGTGTCTATGGCAGTGCACAAGGCTCATTCAAGCCAAAAGAGAACTGCTCCTTTTCCAATAATTCTTTTATGCTATTTCTTATCACCCACTTCAGTGACAAATAGACTCTTCCTTGACTCAGCCAGCAGTTAACCTGCTGAATGTCTTTACTTATGAAATCTGGACTGCACACATTCACAGAATCACAGAACTTTAGGAATTGGAAAGGACCTTGAAAGATCATCTAGCCTAATCCCCCTGCCACAGCAGGATCACCTAGATCCAGTCAAACAGGAACATATCCAAGAGGGTTTTAAACGTCCACAGAGAAGGAGACTCCACAACCCCCCTGGGCAGCCCCTTCCAGTGCTCTGTCACTCTCACTGGGAAGAAGTTTCTTCTCATATTGATGTGGAAGCTCCTATGTTCCAGCTCACACCCACTGCCCCTTGTCCTATCATCAGGTGACACTGCGAAGAGTCTGGCTCCATCCTCCTGCCACCATTCATTATAAAAGCTTGGCACTATTAGTTCTAATTGGTCTAATCGTATTTTCTGTTGCAGACCTCACATTTCAATGCACTATGCACGTCCGACAAGATTAACACCGCTTACTGATGGACAATAACCCAGATAAAGCTCTCACAGCTAACGATTAAAACATTTTCTCCTTAAAATATGTCATTAAAATAACTCACTGATAAATGAACAAGTCTGCCTCAACATCACACCCCTGGATTGTAAGCTGACTAAACCCACACAAAGACAAAGATACAAAAGCTGGGGTTTTTTTTAAGGAAGATGGCAAAAAAAGAAAAAAAATTAACTAAGTGATTTTAAAAGCTGTTAACTCATTCTTGGAGCTTCACAGAATCACTCTGGTTAAAAAAGACCTCTGGGATCATCGAGTCCAACCATCTACCCTACCTTACAAATTCACCCCTAAAACACATCCCTCAACACCTCACCCAAACCATCTTTAAACACAGCCAGAGATGGCGACTCAACCACCTTCCTGGGAAGCCCATTCCAGTGACTGACCACTCTTTCTGGGAAAAAATTCTTCCTAAGATCAAGTCTAAACCTACCCTGTTGTAATTTGAACCCATTGCCTCTTGTTCTATCACTAACTGCTTGTGACAAGAGACCAGCACCAACCTCTCCACAGCGTCCTTTCAGGTAGTTGTAGAGAGTGATGAGGTCTCCTGTCAGCCTCCTCTTCCTCAAACTAAAAAGCCCCAGCTCTTCCAGTCTTTCCTCATCAGATATAGTCTCCAGATCCCCTCACCATGAAGCAAAAAAAGGGAATTCTATTGGCTGCATATAGAGACCTACATCCAGGCAGCTACTGCTTCACTGAATCAACACAGGCTCTAAAACTGAACTCTTTCACTGCGTATTAAGTCGAGTATTTTTCTTTAAGCTTAGATTTCAAGAGTTTTGAAGGGTTTTCTGAGGTGACTTCCACATTGGGCCACAGAATTCCACTTCTCAAGGAGTAGGGTGTGATGGTGAGATTACTGGAGAGATTTCCACTTGAGGTGTTCTGCTAAAAGCTTCATGCCAGCATCAGATAGAACACAGTGACTCCAACCAGCGCACACTTCCTGAGACTGCTTAGTCCAGCCAGGGAAATCCAGGGCAGGTTGTTTAGTGGGGCACTGGACAGATCTCAAGGGGTGGAAACTGTGCAACCTCTCTGTATGACCTGTGCCAGTGCTCAGACATATGGGGTTTGGCTTGGTTTTCAAGTTTCAGTGGAATATGCTGTATTTCAGCTAGTGCCTGTATCTTGCCTCTTGTTCCTTTGTTATATACCACTGAAGTTATATGTTTAGTCCACAGAATTACTGAGCCCTCTGAGCTCATCCAGCGCAGCCCAGGACCTAACATCACCCCATCGGCCAGACCAGGGCACTAAATGGCCACAGTCAGGCTGTCCTTCAACACTTCCAGGGATGGGGACTCCACCACTGCCCTGGGCAGTCCATTCAAGGGTCAAAATTTTTCACAACTAAAAAATATGTCCCGTAATATTTAAACTGAATTTAAGTTGAAAATTAATCCATATTCAAGAAGACTAAACTCCACTGAGCTAAAAGCCAGAAAAGAAAATTTATCTTAAAATTAGGATTAAACTAGAGAAACTTAGTGAGACTACCAAGTTAAGAAGCAGCACCTTAGCCCTTCTCTTTGGGAATAGATTGAGTAATTCAGTCTGGCAGCACACTAGACATGATGGATTTCAAGGCCTTTCCTTCTCGATTAATCATTGTGGCCATAAGCCTTCTGTCTGTGTAAACAAGACTAATCCTGACTTTGAAGGTACAAAGAGGGAAACACAAACCAACCTCTGGAGAATAGAAAAGATAATTTCTGCAGCTCCCTCTCTTGAACTCCTCAGAACTGGATTTTCTCTACACAAAGAGAGGTCCCACAGGTGCTAGCTGTCTTTTATCAATCATTATCAATTACCTACAGCACATCACCTTGGAATTCCAGCATCTCCTTCACATAGCAAAGAGCTAAGCCTTGAGAATTAACTCAGCACTTGGACTAGGAAACACCACAGAGTCAGATGGGAGCTCAGAAGAAAATTTAATCGAGATTCACTCTTAGCACAATCAGCTGTTTTTGATTCCCAGATCTTGTGTATGTTTGCACCTGAGGCGGGGAAATATACGTAAGGTGATAGGGGATCCTGCTGTGGCAGGGGGATTGGACTGGATGATCTTCCAAGGTCCCTTCCAATCTCTAATGTTCTGTGATTTTTAAGTTGTAATTATATGCCAATAGGATCCTGCTTGAGAACAGTCAGGCGCTTCCATAGTGATTGTAAAGAAAGCACATTGCCTTGAGGTTCCTGCCCTATGTGGAAAGCCAAAAGAGTGAAAGGGTAACACAGCTGGGCTGATGAACACTTGGAATGACACCAGAACAGAACCAGGACGTGTGGGAGTGTGTATAAGTGTTTGTTTACATATCAGATGGTGTAAGTCATCAATAAGATCTCTTGTTAATCACACAGCAGCAAACCTTTCAGAGTGAAACCTGTCAGCTTTGAAGCAACCAAATGAGAGACTGTCACCAAGCGAAAGGTTTGCAAGGTTTTCTTGAAAAAAAAAAAAAAAGCCACATTGCTTAATATTGACATTTCTTTTCCTAAACAAAAAGGAACATTCTCAGGAAGCAACAGGAGACAACATAAGAATTTCCAGCATAACTGTTTAATAAGAGAAATAAAGAAGAAAAGATCAATTCTGGTGCCAGTTGAAGCATCAAAGATTGCTCTACTCCACAGATCTCATGACAGTCTTTGTGAACCACAAACACCGATCAGTGAGCTTTTGTGACCACGGAGAAACTTTATGTTGCTGTCACAAGGTCTAGTATTTCCCAAGATGGCAATCACAGAATCAGTGAGACTGGAAAAGCCTTCTGAGCTCATCCAGCACAGCCCATGACCTAACATAACCCCAATGGCCACACCAGGGTGCTAAGGGCCACAGCCACGCTGTCCTTCAACACCTCCAGGGATGGGGACTCCACCACTGCCCTAGGCTGTCTACTCCAGGGTCTGATCACCCTTTCCATGAGGAAGGGCTTCTTAACATCCAACCTGACCCTCCCCTGCTGCAGCTTCAGGCCCTGTCCTCTCATCCAGGTGCCTTTTTTCCCCCACTTCAGCTCAGTGACAATGAAAACACCATTGAATACCGAATCCCAAATCTTAAAGGGAAACACAGTGAAGTCATCTTCACCAGTGTCATAGTCAGACTTTACTCCCCTCTGACCCTCAGGGAATTTAAGCAGAGGGCAAAGCAAGCTCATCCTTCCCCTTCTCCAAATTCTTAAGCACAGTCACATGTTCAAAATTGAATGAATCCTGATCAACACAAAGGTAGTTAACAGAAACTCTGCTTTTCAATTTCCTTACCATATAAAAAAGAGAATAAAAAAGACTTAGAACAAAGGGATGCAAGCTTCAGGTCACCCAACCATTTCCTCTAGTCCTATTGCTAAAACCTAGGGAGAAGAGACAATCATGTACTATTTGAAGATGAAAATATAGGTGGTGGATTTAATGAAGTTTGATTGTCTATCTATCATCTTTATTAGTGACTATGTAAATGAGAAACACAGCTGAACAATCACCATTTATTTCCAAAACCATTTTGGGGTGATTTTTATTCCATTTTGGTGCTATTGTTTCAATTCAGTGACTACAGCATTACCACTAATCCTCAGTCTGAATGCACCATGCCTCTAGGTATTATTTGTCAGCACCCTGTTAGCAGGTGCCACATAGGACCAGGATCCCAGAACAACACTAACACTGAAGAAGATGGTGCAGAGGCAATTTAGACATGGGACAGTTTAACAGTTCCTCATAAACCTCCCTGATGAGGAAAGGCTGAGGGAGCTGGGTCTCTCCAGCTTGGAGAAAAGGAGACTGAGGGGTGACCTCATCAATGCTGATAAACATGTGAAGGGTGGATGTCAGGAGGATGGAGTCAGGCTTTTCTAAATATTATCTAGTAATAGGACAAGGGGCAATTGGTGTGAGCTGGAACAGAGGAGGTTCCACATCAATCTGAGAAGGAACTTCTTCACAGTGAGGGTGGCTGAGCCCTGGAAGGGGCTGCCCAGGGTGGTTGTGGAGTCTCCTTCTCTGGAGATATTTAAAACCTTCCTGGATATTATTCCTGTGCATACTGGATCTAGGGGATCCTGCTCTGGCAGGGGGATTGGACTGGATGATCTTTTGAGGTCCCTTCCAACCCCTAATACACTGTGAAAGTTCCTGAGGTCTGCTCTGTGAGCAATAACCTTGGGCTCCACATGGAAGAGCTAAGCTGTTTCCAGATCCAAACTAGCCCTGTATGTGTCACAGACACTTCACAACCCCCCTTCAGCAAGCGATATGGACTGAGTCCAAACCATCTGGGCTGAACCAGTGAGAAGACACTGCATCTATAGTACAGTCAGTCCCCAATCAGACAAATCCACCACAGGTCATTAACGGGTTCTGGGTACTTAGACAGAAGTCAAAGAGCACTAGGCACTTGCACAACTTGAGCCCTGGGAATTTAAGAATTGACAGCATTAAGAATCCTGTAGAAAACGTCATTCAGTTCCCTTTGTGCATAAAGTTTACTACGTCAAAATTAATGTCAAGAAACTATTTCTGAGCTGTGGAGCACTACCTCGCTCAAAGCAAGTGCTGGGAAATGCTGTCTAAAGAGCATTTCGTGATGATGTGGTCCTAGGAATTTCTTAGTGCAAACCTCCTGTGAAGATAGACTAGCTCATTTCCTGCAGGGTCCTAGGACGTTCATCAACATAGCGAGCACTTCGCAGGGCAAAACACATGTTCTGCATAAGTCACCTGTGAGGGAAAAAGATTCTGCTCCATTCTACAGAGACTGTCCTGGGTGTCACACCCGAAACACTTGATATCCTGATTTTTGCAAACACACTTTAATGGGTACAGGAAAATCCACGGGGCTAACAGTACTCCAAGTTATCTGCAGAAGAGTTGCATCACAGAATCACTCTGGTTGGAAAAGACCTCTGGGATCATCAAGTCCAACCAGCTACCCTACCTTATAAGTTCACCCCTAAAACACATCCCTCAACACCTCATCCAAACCATCTTTAAACACAGCCAGGGATGGCGACTCAACCACCTTCCCTGGGAAGCCCATTCCAGTGACTGACCACCCTTTCTGAGAAAAAATTCTTCCTAAGATCAAGTTTAAACCTACCCTGTTGTAACTTGAACCCACTGCCTCTTGTTCGATCACTAACTGCTTATGACAAAAGACCAGCACCAACCTTTCCACAGTGTCCTTTCAGACAGTTGTAGAGAGTGATAAGGTCTCTACAACTAAAGAGCCCCAGCTCTTTCAGCCTTTTCTCATAAGATATATTCTCCAGGCCCTTCACCAGCTTAGTTGCCTTCCTCTACACTCACTCCAGCACCTCCACATCTCTCTTGTATTGAAGTGCCCAAATGTGGTGGGTTCAAGACCACAATTAAAGATAAGGGAAAAGAAAACAAAGCAGTTAGGTCTTGATGAGCTCTCTGATAAATTTTCCAGACAATGGATAGCTTAGGGAAAATGGAAAAGGGTTTATTAACTCTGTAACTGTATACAGAAAAGAAGAAAAGGTCAAGCAAGTTAGTGCACACAACTAGAAACTGTGTCACAAATG